>OY735234.1:1252002-1374502 GCA_963457665.1 Thysanoteuthis rhombus | reverse complement strand
TAAGAGATGCAAGTAGCTTAACTGTTAGCGACACAAAGAATGGAAACGATGAAACAAGTTCAAATAAATGCATCGAGGAAAGGCATGAATCCCCCCAGCTACAGATAAATTGCTGGCAATCAATCTTGGGCGTTAGGTTAGCACCTGGGCCCGTAAAAACCTGCAATTACTACAATGATTGGGTCTCCATGGATCATTCAAGAAATGGAGACAAAATCGTTACCTTGTGACACAAGAGTAACTTAGCGAGGTTAACACTTGACTGGTAGGCGTGGTATTAGTAAACACCGTAGGCCCATCCCCCTGATAGCACTTCCAGATGAAAAGCCAGCGTATTCTCTGATGTCTGCAGTCAATATCGAGATAAAATTGGCAAGTGTTTGAAATACACTTGAAAAAAATGTAACGTAGTTCATTTTATGCTGGAAAATGAATATTCACGTCCATTATAGGCGAGACCAAAACGAAAGAATGAAATTTCCGTTTTTTTTTCGTTTGTGTTTTATATGTATAATTTACTGGTGAGGTTTTGTTATTTTGTGAAAGAATAAGACACCACCATGACGAGTTATCTCGTCTATGGCACTTGAATGGCAACTTGCTATGACGAGTTATCACGTCCATGGCATTGGACTGACGATTTGCTAAGACACGTTTTCGCGTTCGTGACAGCAGACATGTTAAGATATAGCAATGCCAAGAGTCCATGGCATTAGTTTTAACCTCTCAGACATCATCTTCCCATAATGTAACATTCAGTCTGCCTGGAAAGTATCCAGCCATTTTGAATACCCCAGGAACTCGTCGTGCGGCCTTGATATAACTTTGCAATCGATCTGAAGGGGCTTTACCGCTCTTTCGTGAACAGTATCTCCCACTCTCCCGTGGAGCTATTCAGTCGGAAGTGGGGTGCTATTAAGTGAAGCGTACCGTGTGAGCGTCGCATTCACAATCACAGAGCAAGTCCTTCTTTATGTATCATTGCATTACCCATGTTTGTCGCTCCCAACTTCCGAACAGTCTAGATTTGGTTTCCTGTGACTTCAGGCCTTTTCCAACGATATTCCGACCATGGACAAGAAATAGCGAGAATGCAACGAGGCTGCCGATGGAGATTACAAAAGAGAATGTTGCAGACTGTTTTGTTAAGTGAGAAGGACGCTGGGACGTGTGTGTAAGATCTCAAGGGGACCACAGTACTTTGAAGTGGACTAATGTATCATTGCCATTTGTAGGCTATTTTCTTTGCTACGATAATCACATATAACTACCAATGATGTTATTTCTACTAACTGCGGTGAGTGGATGTACCAAACAACATTGGAAAAAGCTCTTATTAGGCTGTGAGAATCCCCCCTCCAGCAAAATACTAAAGTCTTCGTTTTTCTAGCAGTGTTTTGTTTCCTATACTTTCCTGATGTAACTATATTGAAACTATATAAGCTAATTTTCTGTCTCATAGTTGGTCTCAAAGAAACGGGTGGTACAGCATAGAATATAATGGATAATCGTCATCATGGGGATGATTGTGAAGTTTATTTACACTGTCATTACTAGATAGCTGGACATGGGCACCTGTTGCCACTTTTTCAGGTAGAGAGATCGAAAGGATATATTTAGGTTGGGAGTTGAAAGGATATACTCAGAATATGTCTTAATGGTAACTCCGTTACCAGCAAAGAAAATTTTTTAATTTGTATATGTGGATATTAATTTACATAAAACAACTGTACAGTAGGATGAGTCGATTCTGGAACTGCAGTCTTGGGCGGTTGGTTGATTGGAACTTGATATAATAAAAACTGACACTAAGTATTTAATACCTAGCCTTTACCATCATTTAAGGAAACCGCTTCATAGATTGAAATATTCAAGTTGGATGATCGTTGAAATGCAGTGGCCTATAAATAACAAGAACCAAAAATCTTTTTATTGTGTTTTTTCTTTTGAAATTGAAAATGCCAAATAAGAATATTTACCATTTCTGTACTTCATTTTATTTTTTTTATTATAAGAAATATTTTATCGATTTGTTCAATTCTTCTTGTTTTTGTGAAGTTTGATATTTCCCTCTTTTTTCCCTCAATTTTTATGGTTATACATTTCTTTACTGAATAACTCATCATTTGTTTTATGACATATCCTATTATTAAGAGAAGTGCATTCATTTTAATTATTTCTGTATTCCATAATAAACAGGAGGATGTAATTTTTGCTGACACGAATTCTCTTGAATAAAATTTAAAGAAAATATATAAGCATAGATATTATTTGTTGAAATGAACTTGAATATCGATTGTCTTTATTTCTGTTCATTGGCATTCCAGCTCTTCCTTTGCAGCCTTTGATGTCTGTGTAACTGTAATGTAACACTAATTTTCCCCGTTTCAACAAAAAAATTCCTATGTTTTAATGTTAGATCTATTTTATATAAATTTCCTCAGAAATGACTCGAATTCAAATTGGAAATACGCGTACGTCTTCTTTAATCAGATTTATATAACGAATACAAGCTGGCTTCACCTTGAAAATCATTTGCTTAGGCTGGAGAAATAATCTATACATAGGCTCCGTCGTCTATGGTCTTACTGTTGTGGCGATCTCTCCCAACAATCTTTGTCCGCGATGCCAAGCTATTTATTTATTCACATACTATGTATTCATCTATTCATTTTACTTTTTTAAAATAGAAGTAGCAACTTTTTCTGAATTCATTGTAGATAAAGTACAATTTTTTGACTAAATCTTGCGAAAGTGAGGATTTTTTTCGTGCATTTTAGCAGATTTTATCGAATATGTTCCCTCAAATGAAGATGAAGGCAAGGTTTGGGTGTCAGTTCTTATGTTGAACATTAACTATCTGGATTTGTCAAAAGTTGATAAATGAAAAGTGAAAATCAACCTACCCTATTGTACAGCACCGTTATTCTTCATTGACAATAAGGTTCCAAATTTCAACCCCCCCTTACCATAATTGAGAAGGTCTGACTAATGCAAAAGCCCCCCCCCCCTTCCCCCAGCGGACGCCCCGACATGAATTGGAATTGAGAATTAATGGAGTTAAAATCTCATTCGTTTTCCCGTCAATTCTCCTCTTTTGTCTCTCTCAGACGACGATAAAATGAATTAAGTGCGTGCAATGCTTGTAAAACAGGGTATTATCAGAGGACACGTTTTTCCTTTCCTTTACTCTTTGAGAATCTTTCTCGTTTTAATAATGAAGTGTTTATAACAAGATTCTATTTTGTGTATTACCGCTACATTGTATTAGGCTATTAAAAGCTATGAAGCGGTACTGCTTTCTGGCTAAGCTAGTTGTGCATTCCTTACTGGTACCACTGAATCCAGTTTAAAGTAAGGATTTCGAATTATGTATATATATATATATATATATATATATATATATATATATATGTGTGTGTGTGTGTGTGTGTGTGTGTATGTGTGTGTTATTGTTATTATTGAGAAATGGCTACATGATCCGACAGAAATGATTACAAATGCGTTGTATTACCTTGAAACGCTATTTGAAATGATATCTCGTTATTTCACGGTGAATGTATCATTTAGCGTAGACAGTGTAAATTGAATAAACAATTAAAGAAAATAGGGATTATATATAAGAGTTATATAACGCATTTATGATATATATATATATATATATATATATATATACATATATATATATATATATATATATATATATATACACACACACACAAGGATGGATGTCAACATTTTGCGCCTAACGCACTCTTCAGCATTATTTCATGACCATTAATGGATAACCTGATATGTATGGTGAGATAATGGATTTGCTACACAAACGCACATACACACACACGTACATATTTGAGTAATGAATCCATTATATACATACATATATGTGAGTATGTGCGTATGCGTGTGTAATGAATCCATCATTTCACTATATATATGTATATATGTATATACATATAATATATATATATATATATATATACATATACACACACACACATATATATATATATATATATATATATATATATATATATATATATATATATATATATATATATATATTTTATCATGTCCAAATAAAAAGAATTGAAAGCAGCAATCCACATTACACAACGTTTTCTTGGTGTCGAGACAAATTATTTTACGGCTTGTTTGGAAAGTTTTTGCTCATCCACCGGAAATGGTGATTTCACCTTCAGCTGAGCAATTATTAATGAAAATAATCAATTCCCTGGAAGACTAGAAAAGGCACAAAGAGTCGTTCTTTGTCCAGAAAGATTATAGGCTCAAGGAATTCTAGGAAGTTAGAATCTTGGAGTTGCCTAAAAAATGAAAAGAAAAATGATAATTCATACAAACCAATATATATATATATATATATATATATATATATATATATATATATATATATATATATATATATATATATATAAACTGGAATAAGTAACTGTTAGATCCAGGAAGTATGTGTCTCTGAGGATAAACAGTTATAAATTTCTTGAAAATGATAGTTTTGTGAAAAAATCATCAGTCGGAGTGCTCGATTACTGTTTATGGTAAAAGCAGAGTTTTAAGAAAGATTTTGTCTAAGTAACTATAGTAACCCCCTCGATACGTTATTTCGATGCTCACGGCATCTCATCAACTTGGAAATCTTCATCAAAAATAGATGAAAAGGAAAATAACTCCCAAATTTTCACCATTTCGAATTCGTTAGAGTTTGTTTTATGGCTCTAGCTAATCCAGAGGGAAGTAGGGCCTTCAGCAGGAAGTGGCTGGAAACCACCCCTCAGGACAGATTCCACGCTAGTTTTTGTTGCTTTTTGTTGTAACACTTGGGTCTTTTTGCATCCTATGCCCATTAAATAAACAACATGGATCGGTTAATAGAGGATAAAGGACGCATGTTCAAATATTATCGTCAGCTAATTTTTCATTTTCTGACTCGTCCTGCTTGCTTGATAGCCGTACAGAGTAAAAGCGTCCTGTGTGTTACGATAAAAAGCAACAGAATTAAAATGGAAGAAAAATTAGTCAAAGTTCCATAATTATATCAGGTTGTTCAAGAAAGACTGAATATAGACAAGTTGGTGTAATAAACCTTAATCAATATGCCAATAACGGTTATTTTTTACTCATACATTTTTAAGCGGTTAGCTATAAAACGTTTGCTTCCATATTGATTCAAATTATTTATTTTTTAAGCATAATCATTTTTCCGTACACTGTCGTTTCCATTAATTTCTGCGGTGCATCCTTATATTTCTAAATTCTTATTGTCTTTTTTCGTCAGATAATAAGATAAAGTAAAATTCTTTGTTTCAAGTAAATTATTTAATCAAAATTAATTTCATTGTTATTCTTTGTGCAACGATTGCTTGTTTGATCTTTTGGCCTTTTCTTAAAATTAAATCTTTTGTGATGAAAACAAACTAACTCATAACCCGACTGACCAGTAACACTTAACAATATGTTATAACAATAATCGTACCCCCCAAGAAAACACCTGAGATATTTTGTCAGACATTTTATTGCTATAGTTAAACTATTTTATAGTAAAACTTTTTAAAAACCAGTACAAGCAAAGATAAGTACCAATACCTCACTCATCATTATAAGTTTATGAGTCTATTATGAGACTACTGCGTTTGCCGGCCAATAAGACGCCCGGTTTACAAGGGTGTTTAGGGACTACAGCTCACTGCAACTCATTCAAATCTAGGAACTGTCCGTTGTCGCATGATCAGAGCATTTGACACAGAGTAATCTTTGCACTAGTATTCTAAATTTGGAATTTCTATTTTATTTCTTGTCAAAAGAATCTTGGATTTTAGACTGAAAGAATTCTGGCTTAGCCGAATCACTTGTAAAGGTTTTACTGAAAAAAAAGGCATCCACTGATCTGATTAAATGGTGCTAAGCCGATTGATTTCAGAGGATTCAGTAAAATATACGAAAGTAACAATTTGATCTTCTCTTGAGTTTATACGACTGATTGCAGGATTTCATTTTTGTAGAAAAGAATGACATATTTTGTTGGTCAAAGTTGAGTAATCTTGGCGTAGTTGCTGATAATAGACATCTATGATCATCTTACATTGACACAGTGATCCGCAAATAGGAAACAATTGACGAGGTAGGTGAGGAAACCTGGGATTGCAAATGGAAGAATCTGGTTTAAGACTCCAGGAGTCTTTGTTCGAAAAGCTCCTCAGAGACGAAACTATCAATATTCTACCGACTATTCAACAAAATACTACTTGAACATATTCGATCACTCTTACAAATTTCTTCTCTTTGATGATTTTCTTACGCAACTGCTGTTCCGAATTGACTCAAGAGATATTTCTTATTGAGATTTCCCATTGTCTTCTGTCAAATGTCAGAACCGTTGATTCTTTTCCTTTTTGCCCGCAGCTCCTGAATATCTCAAGACATCACCATGAAGCTAAGACCGGCCATTCAGGCCAAATAATCAAGTAGGACAGTTCACTCATATTTCGAATATTATCCACTAAGGTGCTGTATAAATTCCATCATCCTGTGTCAGCAATAGGCCCCTGAGGGATGTATTAGCAACTCAAAGACATTGTGTCGCTCGCAGTCAGGCCAGACAGAGGATTCAGGGGGACAGGGGTGCCTTTGGCTTGCATTTTAGAGCGTAGGGCAGAGATCAGTTTTCCCCTTTGAAGGATTAATGGGATCGCCACTGGAGGTTCTTTACCTGATCCCCAACTGCTCATGTCACTTGGTATTCTTAGACAGTCACCCATCTAGTTATTGACCAGACATTGCTTAACTTCGGGGATCCAACACGATTTGGCTTATAACATTGAAGTGTTTATGCTATGTCGACCCCACTGGCCACAGATTTGTATTCGAGTGAATATTGAAACAATAACTGTTGCCCTTAGTAGATTTCATCTACAAGAGCTTTTTACCCTTTCATTTTCCGGAGCAACTACGTAGGGGAGATAATTGTGCAAGGGTCCGATTATTTCGTCCATCCCCCAACAAAACTGCATTGAAATTCATTGAGAACTCCTAGAGATATCGTATGAACAGTCATGAGCGTGTGTGGAAAAAACGGAAAAATATATCTAAATAAAAAGAAATTCTGGGTCCATCCTAAAATTTAATCAATACTTCCTTACCTCTGGCCCCATTGTCCGTTGAAATTTCAGAGAAATTCATTGCGAACTTTCAGGGAGATAGTGGAGAAAAGGTAGGGGAAGGTGATGAAAAGAAAAAGAAGGGGAGGAAAAAGAGGAAAAAAAGAAGAAAAAGAAAGAGAGGTGGGGCTCCGGCTTAGGAATATTTAGAGTAATCATAAATTATCTAAGACTTTTGTGGATGGTTACTTATATAGAAGATTTTAATAAAGAAAATACAAAATAAAACATAATTAAATACATAAAGGAAAGTCAAGGGGGTCCAGGGACATTTCCCAACAGATAGATATTTTTGTTTTCTTTTCTCTACATTTAAGATATTTGATGATTTAAAATCAATATATTATACAAGCAAATAGATGAGAAAAGGAAAACAAAGCCCTTATACCTTTACGTTATCTTAAACTGTGGTTGAAAATATTGTTTAAAACATTGAAATCAAAGAATTTAGTGGTTAATCATATGTTATGCACAGTTATACATATCCGATCATGGAAATTCAATGTTCTCATCTGAATAAGATATATATACATATATATATATATATATATATATATATATATATATATATATATATATATATATATCTTATGAAGATGTAGTGTTCCTCCTAAGAAATGAAACATATAATTTTCCTTATGGATTATTGAGATAATCCATGATGCACCTTATGGAATAATGATGGTGTTATAATTATCGGGGTTATAATTGGTTATTGGAATTGTATTTATCTTTTTATTGAATAGTTTATCAGGTTCGTTGTACAGAATAATGCTTACTTTTTCTCTCAAGCATAGAAGGCATCTTTTTATTGTATCATTATATGGGCGTGCTTTTGTGATTATATCCCATTTTATGATTCAGGGTTTGTTATCTTCTAATTTCCGTATGTAATTTGATTGTGTAATTTTGTTATTAAACGACATTTTATGATATCTGTATCTGGTTTTTGATGGGTTTCCAGTAAGCACCATATATATATATATATATATATATATATATATATATATATATATATATATATATATATATATATATATACACCAATGCTCTTCCATTGGAATTGAGTACTCTGGTGGATGAGAAATCTCTTCGTAAATAAATAAATATATATCGCTTAAATTCAGCCTATTAACCGTCCTGTTTTGTAGTCCAGAGCTAGGATATCGACTTCCGAGTTTGAAGTGAAGGTTTCAATTCTGTCACACGGTACTGGAAAGTCTATAGCCACACTGAAGTGATGTAATATATCGAAACAGCTGTCTGTGGATAACACAATAATTAATGTTTATATATAAAATTTTGGTTATCTTCAGCTTTTATAGGTTATTTTGGTTTATTTGTGTAGTAATCATTGTTTCATTGTATTTTTCTAATTCATTCCATGTAATCTGTTGCACGTGTAAATGATCTTTACTTTGCTTTTGCTGTATATTGGATGTAGAATGCAAGGTGAAAATGTGTTTTATAAAAATTAATTCAGGGAATATTTTTCTTATATCTGTGGGTACATTTTTGTGAGATTAAACCATAGAATATTTCATTTTCTTTCTTTTGTTTTGTTGTTTTCGATATTGAGACTGAATACTATTTCAGTTTTGAATTTACTGCTTTTTGGACCGTACTGTATTTTCGTTTAATGTTGTTGAATATAGTTATGTAGGAAGAATTCTCTGATATTCCTTAGTTCATTGTTTCAGGTATTTGTTTGAGTATGTTGGGTGGATGATTGGAAGCTGGTGTTGTTTTCTTTCCTGAATGGTTTACAGGTATTGTTGTTTAAGTTTAGTGTAATGACTAGAAAATTCACCATCTTTGGATGGGTATTCATGTCCATGTTCGATCTCATATTTTTATGTTTTATATTTTTTCCTGTCCTGTTGCTGCTTTGTTTTGTCTGTTTTTAGTAGTATTGATCCGTCCTCCCTGAACAATACAATGTCTTTTTTTATCAATTACATCCGAAAAGTTGTGTAAAATTAATATGCCCACGAGTTCACAAATTCCTACCCCATCATGGATTCCCATAGTAACATTAAAATTTCTGGTCTTTTTGTCCATGGTTCTTTCTTGTTGATTAGTACTGATTTCAGGCAGTGGTGTATTATATTTATGTCATCTTCTATAGTCATGTCTTTCTGGGCTAGTATAATTGCTCTGTTTAGCAAATCTTCTGTAATGGTGGGAAATTTTTTTTTTATCGATCTATGAAGCAGCAATCTTCTTGTGTTCTATATTTTAAAACCAATTTATTACTTCTTTAGTGATTTTCCATTGGTTTATGTCAAGCATCGTTCTTAGTTTAGTGTTTATTGTATTTAGTTTATTTTTACTGACTTTTCTGGTATGTTTTTTGTTGGATCCATCGAGCAACAAGGTTTTTTTCTTTTCAAAAATTGTGTTCATGGTCTTTTAAAATTATAGATGCTTCTGTTTTTTGCGTCGATTCTGTCGTCTATTTACAATTTTGTTACTCTTTTATCTGAGTCTTTGTTTATTTCAATGTTTGTGTGGTTGTTTGGTTGTTTGTAATTGATTGTTATATCATTCGGCGATTGTTTAACATGTTCTTCTTTGCATATTTTATAAATATTTCTAGCCTTGTCAGTCTTTATGAAAACGTCTTTTGATGCTGTTTTTTATTTTTTATTTTTTGATGTCGTCCTTTGGTTAAAAAAATGTTCTTGTTGATTTCTGAATTTTATATTTTCAGCTGTTTCTATGAACAAAGTTTGATGAGGTACGCGTTTTTGATTGTAAATCCAGAGATTTCCTTTTGTTTTTTATCATCGTATCTCCGATGTTATCATTATTGAAGTAGCAAATGTCCTCTGTTTCATGGGTTTGAGAAATAGTTCAATTCTTTCAATAACTTTTGTTTTATATTCTTAACATAAGGCTTGATATATACTATGAAAAGATGGGAGGAAAGCAGGGGGTAAAAAGATAGTCTGACAGTTAAATAAGAGGGTTAGAAGAAGAAGGGAGAAAAGAAAATTAGGTAGTTTAATAAAAAGGATAGGAAGAGAAAGAGGAGAGAACAATTGTAGTTTAATGAGAAGGTAGGAAGGGAAATGCGAGAAAACTAAGTTAGGTCTGTGTTTATATAACCACTGGTGGGCAAAGAAGATTTGGAAGGATCCACGAAAGGATGAGAAGATAGAAGAGCAGAAGCATAAGATAATGGATAATCTTAATTTTCCACACCTGTGGACTTTCCACGGGGCAGACTATTAGAAGGGAGAGAATGAGAAGACTAACGGCTTGAGTAGTTGCGATAAAAACTGAAAAACAACAACAACAACAACAACAACGACAACAACAACAACAACGGCAATAATAACAACATCCACCAACATGAAAGGAATACCATTCAAAAAGTAATAATGGTTGCGTTTTATGTATTTTGTCTAAAGCTCTCAACTGTTCTCCTAGGGGTTGGGGATGGTTGCATCTTGAAATATATTGCTCAGTCTAGTTTGCTTGGTAATATTTGGTTAAATTGATCTCAGAGTTCGTCGGCTACTCAGTCTAGTTTGCTTGGTAATATTTGGTTAAATTGATCTCAGAGTTCGTCGGCTACCATACTGGGCACTTCAGACCATCTTGAGGATATTGCTCCTCTCCTCTTAAAGTATCATCAAACAAGTCGTGCTAAATTACATGTTACAAATAGCACCTGACTACAAATGATCTTAGAGATCGTCGGGGTACTATGCTGGGTCCTCCATGGTATCTCCAGGGTAAGAGGAATTACTTGGTGATGTCCATCACTTCGCAACATAAGACGGGTAATATTAGATTACTGCTTAGCATCGATCCCGATAGCATTTGAAGGAGCCACAGGCTCACTGCTTGAAAAAAGAGTGATTGTAACAATCAAGATGCGAAAGATTGGATTGACACTACCAAATTTGATACTTCCCCCTTCAAAAATGATACAAAAATGAAATCACCCTCGTAGGCAAGACTCATAAGTTCTGGACCTTAATGGCTGAAGCAGCTTGTGTTAGCTTGACACTAATGATATGAATCCATCTCTCACAGCATTCTGTTGCATTGCCAGGTAACTTGACAAAGATCTTGACAATGGCATACCGCAGAAGTTCTCTGAGAAGAATGCTGAATTATATGGTATCAGCTGTTGCTGGAATCACACGTAAGTACACCAATAAATTCCCAGCCTAATTATGAAAAATTATTATATGCAACAAATATTCATTTTCCACCATGGTATCCTTCCTTGTCAACGCACTTATATCAGTGGTGATATCAATCTCATAGATCTACCATTATACAGTGAAATTTCAGATAGAAATTCAGTTGATAACTGTGTCAGGTTACGGACATTGATCTATACTCGTATGATGACCTGGCTTTGCAAACAATGATTACAGAGGCTTTTTTCCTCACATATTACAGTTCCTCAGCTGGCGGGGTCTGTATCAAAATAGCAAGAAAGTCGACCCAATCGAATTTTGACCGGAGGTGCAGCGTGCGCACGGTTGACCTCACTCTTTAAACCAAGGGTTTGCATGCCATGAACGGTCGAGATAGAACGATGGGAGCAAAGGATCCTCGTATAACCTAATATTAAATATCACATGATACTTGGTGGGGAAATGAGCTCTGCCAAGTAACTACCTTTCCCTACTTAGATGACATGGAGGCCAAAAGCCGTGTACTGCACCTCAACAACTACTTCGTTTTGAGACGGACCAACTATCAGGGACAAAAATTTATTATTCTGCACATTCGTTGATGAAATGAGGAGGCGTGGGTGGCATAACGGTTAACAGCACGGAGGGTGGAATCGGCAAACCGAGTTCAAACTCTGCCTGGGACAGTTTGCGTTCACTTTGCGATAAAACATTAATGGTACGGATTCACTTATCCTCTCAGCTATGGATAAATAGCAGGATAGTTCGAGACCTTTAGGTCATCGGGCTAACACTCTGACCATGTAAAACTCACAATTGCAACAAACAATCATTTGGTCACTTTACCTCATGTGTCAGGCTACACTGAGATGAGAGGCAGCTGAAATAGGGTACTGGTTTTCCTTGCTATCCTAAAGTACAGCGGTCCTGTAGAACCTTTTTAGGGTAGAAATGACGTAAAACGAAAAAGCAAATACTATTAATATGTATGGGAAATCTTTTTGATCGTTCCAAGATCGAAAAAAATTGCAATGTGTCAAGGCAAGATGTCGGAGGTTGGGTGGTATGTGGTACAGAAGATTTGGTTATAGGAGAGAGGGATGAAAAGGATGTGCGCTACCTCTATAACGACTCGTTGCAAAACAAACACCGTAGGCTATTTTCACTTCTCGCCTTTTTTTGTAAAAGCGAAAAAATGGTATACAGATAACTTTCGGAAAGCAGGGGATACGTGTGAGTTTTAAAAGTCCATACATCTTGTATGCCATCAAATAGGAAGGTTACAATTTTAACCACTTCCTGACAATTCTACCACTAATAATAATTTTGATATTTGATATTTGATAATCTATTGGTTCAGTGTTTTTATCGTTTTAATGCTCAATATTTCATTGCTTTAAAACTCAGAAATATATTGTTTTTGATAATTGACATTTCATTGTTTTATAATTCATAACATTTTATTGTTTTAATACTTGTTTTAATGCTATTGTTTTTAGCACTCAATACTGTATAGTTTTAATGCTTAACATTCAACTGTTTTAATACTTCACATTCCATTGTTTTTAACTCTTAACATTTTATTGTTTCAATACTTAACATGCTATTATTTTAATACGTAACATTTTATACTTAACATTGTACATTTTACTGCTTTAATACTTAACATTCCATTGTTTTTTTAATTCTTAACATTTTATTGTGCCAAGACTTAACGTTTTATTGTAGTATTACTTATCATGCTATTATTCTAATACTTATTTCATTATTTTAAAACTTAACATTCTATTTTTTAATACTAACATTTTATTGTTTCAATATTTAACATTTTGTTGTTTTAATACTTAACACTTTTATGCTTTTATACTTAGGACTCCATTGTGTTTAATACCTGACATTTTATTATTGTAATACTTGACATTTTATTGTTTCAATATTCAAGTTTGTTGACGTGTGGGTGCTATTCCGGTTAATAGCACGGAAAATGGAATCAGCGAACCAAATTCATACTCCTGCTGAGACAGTTTGTACCCATTTCACACTAATACCCTTGGGAAAGGCGTCAATCAATCTCTTCTCCTTCTACGTGGAGGTAAATAGTAGGGCAAACTGGGATCTTCGGCCCTGGTTGGCAACCACTCTAGTAGAAGGACAACTTTGAATCCAACCTGGAAGAGTTATTGCATTGTATGGGGCCGGCAAAGATCAGAGTTTGGAACACGTTCCCGATATGCACGGTTAATAGGACTCTGATGAAGCTTCAAGATGTCCTGCAAACCGGACTTCGATGATAAATTGCTCAGGTAAATTGAAGAGAATGAAAGTGGACTGACGGAATCACGCAACCGTTGTCTCCAAATTCCCACAAAACTTTGAGTTGAAGCAGAATATATATATATATATATATATATATATATATATATATATATATATATATAAGGTAAACCTGAAAGTTAGACCATGAATGCGCAAGTTCTTTCCCTTGTCCTTCGAGACGTTTTTTTAGTATGCAAGCTCGTCAGACAATTTACCTAGCATTCAGTTAGACAATCAGTGACGGCAATTGCCACTACAGATACTTGCGCATCTAAGAATACTTGTTTTTTTTTTCTCTCCCTTTTTGGGATTTCCCTAAATGTGAAAATATGCTGACGCATGGATATTTCAATGGAATCTCAGAGAATATCTTTTCAGTTATGTCATTTGCTGAAGCTGTTTAGAATGTATCATCCTGATAATTTTTTACACAGAAATTTTAAATTGTAAAATACAGCTTTTAGTTTGGCGTCTATGTAACCACCCAAATCGATGGCATATAAGATGTTAGCTGTTCTTGAACTGACATATTTATGCATGTAAATAAATTAGAAATGTTAAAAAATGCAGTATATTACCAATTCAGCGAATAGGTAATGTCGTGTGGTGTAAACACGACACAGAGACACTTGAAGTAATAGAAAATATGTAAATTATAGACTACACTTGAGATCTCATGTTAAATGTATCTAATCTCGGGGTCTTATTTTGCTTTTTCGTCTTCTTTTTCGTCTATCTTTTTCTTCGTATCTTCTTTCTTTTCTCTCATTCATTCTTTGATTCTTTCTTTTTACCTTTATTTCATCTCTTCTTCTGTCTTTTTCTTCTTTTTTTCTCTCTTTCTTCTCATTCATTTTTCAATTCTTTCTCTTTACCATTTTCTTCTTTCTTTTTATTCTCACTTTCTTTTTTTCTTACTTTCATCTTTAATCATTTATCTTTACTTTCACTCTCACCCTTTTCTTCTTTCGTTTTCTTCTGTCTTTTTCTTCTTCTCTTCTTTCTTTTCTTTCTTTCATTCTTTAATTTTTTTCTTTTTTTACTATCAGTTTCGTTTTCTCCTTTCTTTTTCTTCTTTTTTTATCTTCTCTTCTTCTATCTTTCCTCTCTTTTATTTTAAAAATGTTTCCCCTTTACTCTTCGTCTCGCTTCTTCTTCTTCTTTCTTTTCTGTCTTTCATTCTTATTTTTTATTCTTTTCTCTTTTTCTCTTTCTTTTTCTTCTTCTTTGATCTTAGCAAATGTTTCATTTAGTATCTATCCGAAAACTAATATTCAAGCTTTTGAGTCAGGGTTGCCAATTTAGATGTTTTTGTTTTTTGTTTTTTTTTTCCAATTAGTGAGTCCAATGGTGACAATGTTTAGATTTAATTTTGTATTTCGCGTTTTAAGTCTCGTATTGGACACCGAGATGATGCTTTTCTTTGTAAATTTTTCGAATTTGAGAGTGGCCTCCATAACCAAAAAATTGAAAAATCACATGTAAATTGGCAACCCTGCTTGTGATAACAACCGCTCCGCCTCCACCCACCACGCTTCGTCGCTAACAGAAGCATTACCTATCTTTATCAATGAAAGAAAAACAAAGCGAGATGGTTTTATATGGCACACAACATAAGAGTCAATGATTTTGTCTCCACTTCTTGAACAATCTATGAAGACTCAATCACTGCTTGTTTGTAACAATCGTGGGTTATTACAGGGACGGTGTGCTAGCCCGACTCCCAAGATGGACTATCTTGCTGGGTTAGAGGGCTCTAACTGTCCGGCCATTTACCCATAGCTGAAGGGAGAAGTGAATTCATGCCTCTCCAATGCGATCTGTCCCAGTAGAAGATTGAACTCAGTTCTCTGATTTCATTCTCTGTGCCGGCAGTTAACACCTCCATATCTCATTATCACCCTTCGTCACTTACCAATTTATGGTCACTATTAAGGCTACTGCTACTAATGACGCTAAGTACTCCTCTTTCACCTGACACTAGTGCTACTCATGACAGCAGCTGCTAGCGCCAATACTTTTACTTTGACTACTCCTCCTCGATGCAAAACCAAAACATCGAAGGCACCATATGCTATGTTCAAAGATTATCTCAAAGTTGATATTAATACATACAAGGTCCTGAAATTTATTTACACAAATGCAAAGTTAGCAGACAAGGTTCAAGCGGAAGTATTGGCACCCCTGAATAGCATCAACAAACACCCGTGCAAAATGCACATATGTTTTCGTATACAAACAACTGATACACATCAAATGCACATGTGACATTTTGTTACGAATGATACAAATGAAACTGGGCTGTCTGGGTAATGTTGTGGATGGGGGGCGGGGTTTCAGGTTGGGTCCTTTTGTCACTCCACCTTTATGATTTAGAAAACACACACACATACACACACACATACACATGCACATATATATATATGTATAAGTATACATATGCACGTACATATGCAATAGAGTAAATAGAGCTTATGATTGTGTCTAATGATATAGCAAATATATCGATATCGTCAACACTGCCGAATGAGATACATTTAAAAGAAAAAGCTGAGATAGATAGATGGATAGATAGACAGATTGGAATAGAATGAGATAGACTGGTAGAACCAAATGGATAAATTCATGCATGTGCGCATTGCACTGAATATATATATATATATATATATATATATATATATATATATATATATAATTGCCGATTGAAACATATGCATCCTCAGATGACACACCCACCCACACCCAGCCACGAGACCCCAACACCCACACAAATCCAGACAATGCATCATACACACACGCACTTGAAAAGCATGCTCTTGGTAAAACAATACCATCACTGGCACTTACACACCACTTACACACGAGGGACAATTTTGACACCTACGTTTTGAAACGACCATATGCAACTTAACTCGACCATATGTAGCGTTAATTCGTGAACGCGAATACTACATACACGCTAGAAAGGTCCTTGTTCCTCCTCTGTAAATTATTTAATCACTGCGCAGGATCCAGGACTTTAAGCTGGGGAGGGTTCCATTTTTTAAAATTACATCTGCCTAATTAGACAATGGATATAAATTTTCGTTATTAAAGATAATCTATGATCACTTGGGATTATTTTGGCTTATATTGGTAGAACTTCTCAATCTACATATTTGGAGAAAATTTGAATTGTGCTTTGCAGAGGGGAGGGGAGTATAGACCCCCAGGAATCCCCCTCCCAAATTCGCGCCTGAATCAAATGTCTATCCAAAAAAGAAAGAAAACAAAGGTGAAAATAAAAACAACCATTTCGCTTGGTAACGAATAAAAACACTGGATATTTTTCTCCAACGATTGCTCCAAAAAATGTTAGTTATCGAAAACCGGTACGATGACCTTCTTTGCGTTAACACACATGTCCAACGTATGAAAGCTACACATACTTACCTAAATTCATGCACATTACAGGTACATTCATATATATATATATATATATATATATATATATATATATATATATATATATATAGAGAGAGAGAGAGAGAGAGAGAGAGATACTAACGCTAGCACAATCACATTAACTTGGATATTCACTCAAAAATTAAACAAATGCATGCACGTTTTCAGCAGATCACCACTTAACAACAATGCTGACAAACAAATGTTTGAAGATGACAAATCAGTATGAAATATTCCCGTTGTATCGTAATGTAATCTATTTTTTTCATGCATATGGGGAAATACATCTGGCTTTCCGATTATTTGTTTCAAACTGAACGGGATAAAAAGGATCGATCAAAGTTAGCGAACAGTCTGACCGCAGAAAAGATACGATTTATTTCGAAATATTTGTAGATCTCAATAAAAATTCTCTATTGTACATTATTATTATTATTATTATTATTATTATTATTATCATTATTATTATTATTATTATTATTATTATTATTATTATTATTATTATTGAGTTTTTATACCAACAGGGATTGGCGGGTGGCTTTCATTGGAGATTAAGAGACAGCAAGTCTCCTTAATACTCCAGGACACTTCTTAGTATTCTGGCCGACTTCAGTAGTGCTGTCATCTGGATAGTCTCGGTTCTTCCTCGGATTCGTAGCTCCCTTAATCTATCATTATTCTTAATATTCATGCTTTTCACACCAGATGTTTGGTTACCATTGCTAAAGAAGATCAAGTGATAGCAAGTCTCTTTAGGTCTTCAGCTCTTTTCTCAGCGTACTCGCAGATCACAGCAACGCAGTGGTTTGTACAGTCCCAACCGCCCTCCGTTTTTCTATTTCATCTTTATGATGATGATGATGATGATGATAATAATAATAATAATAATAATAATAATAATAATAATAATAATAATAATAGTAATTATTATTATTATTATTATTGTTGTTGTTGTTGTTGTTGTTGTATTTGTTTTATGGCTGAGTTTTCAGGAAAAAAAGTAGGATCTCTCTCATCACGCAAACTACGCAAAGTACTAAAGAGAGATAAAATCCAATAGTGATTTTACTTCCAACTATTTATAGTTTATTCTCTCATATTGTATAACTTCGAATTTGTTGAACACTGGGCAGTCCCATTCATTACTGTTTCAGAATGTGACCGCAATATAAACTATGAAATAATAATATGAGATAGATTTTTATGACTCATCGTGGCTTGCTGCGTTGTG
The DNA here is from genome assembly GCA_963457665.1 of Thysanoteuthis rhombus. NCBI lineage: Eukaryota > Metazoa > Mollusca > Cephalopoda > Oegopsida > Thysanoteuthidae > Thysanoteuthis > Thysanoteuthis major. The sequence continues at coordinate 1,356,176 of OY735234.1, read as the reverse complement.
ATGAGTATCTTAAAGCCAGATCTTCATTAGGTGTGCCAAAAAACAAAAAGCCAGTAATGATTCCTTTTTAAAAAAACGTGGATGAACGTTTAATGTTGATGTCAGAAGATGTAAAATACGGAAGATAAAAAAAATAAGGGAAGATAGCTAAGAAAAGAATATAACAATTAAAAAAAGAGACATACACACCAGATGTGGACCATGCACATAAAAACTATAGAGGAAGGAAGGAGAAAAATACGAATGATAGGGTACGAAACGGGTATTTTTTCTGTCTTACCTACCTTGGACTTTACCGTAAACCTCAAAATCCACTGAGAGCAAAGTGCCTGCCATGGCTGCTTTTTAACATCCAAAACGCTACATCTCTGTAGGGTTTGTTTCTGTTTTTGTAAAGCCTAAAGTAATTCGCTGAAAAAATAGACCTTCCCGTACGGCAGATAATGATGAGCAAGACTAAAACAGTCGCTCTGCAGTCGACGGCTTTGCATGAAATAATGAAGTGTATACCTGTTGCTGCGTGGCGATATAACCAATAGACAAGCAGAGAGGGTAAAGAAATCAAGGAGGAAGTACTTGCGTGCAGCCAGCGAGGGAATGTGTGGGGTTCGGCATGGTGTCAATCTTTCAGAGCGGGGGACGCGTGCACATATACATATATATATATAAACAGTAGTCACCCGTTATTACGGTACTCATAATAACGGTACAATTCAATTTTATATTATCACAAGCAGAACGAATGTGTCACTCAAACGTTGCCGTTAGAACGAGAGTTTACAGAATATTAGTGCCAGCTGCGAGGCTCTGTGTATGTGGATGTCGTAGCGTATGTGTGTGTATGTGATCGTGTAAGTGTTCATCAGCGGTTGAAATGAGTAATGATACACTGGGATACCTAGTTCTCAGTTTCAGAGTAGATTATTTTCATATCGACACAAAACTGTCTTGGAATTGATCATATCAAAAAAAGAAAAAAAAAAAAAAAAAAGAAAAAAGATATCCATATACAGTGCCCCGGAACCTCCAGCTGCATGTGTTCATTTCACTCCTCCCCGATGGACCCCTCTATGATATCCGAGCATAAAAACTAGGTACAGTCTTACTGTATATCTAATTCCCAAAAACAATTTCCATCACTGATTTACACTTCCGTTATTACGGCATCCTCTGAGAGTGCCGTTGCAACGCATTTGCCGCATTACCGGACAGATAAAAATACGGTAACAAATTATTTGCCTTTTAATTTTCTCTGGAAAATGTATTGTCTTCAACTAAGTTCTTGCAAAAAAAATACAAACAAAAAACGAAACAAAAAACAAACAAACAAAAAACGTGCTGTTAGAACGAGTGTGTCATCAAATGGTGCCGTTAGAACAAGACTCTCGGAACGAGTGTCGTTACAACGAGAGTTTACCATGTACGTGAGTCCCAGAGTATATGCGTGTGTAGGTGTGCATATGTGTGTACGCATATTACTACACGTGTCTAACAGTGTGTCACCCTGTGTATAACTTTTCCGAGAACAGAGCGTTCCTATAAGAAAAACTTTCGTAAACCGAAATGACGTAAAGCAAAGAAGCAATTACCCATAATTAACATAAGAATTTTTTTAGTGTTCCCAGACCTAAAAAATAATGATGATTTGTTATGATGATTCGTCGGAGGTTGGGGTATAATGACTCGTTGCAGAACACGCTAAAAAACGCTGTTTTCGTTTTTTTGATTATTTTTTTTCAAAAGCGAAAAAGCAAGCTTTCGAAAAACGGGGATACGTAGTTGTATGCGTGTGTATGTGTGTACATACTTCGTGGGTGTGTACTGCTATACCGTGTGTGGTTTTATTCGTATCTCTACATATGTATGTGCGTTTCTCTATGCGTTTCTCTATGCGTTTCTCTATGCGTATCTCTCTCTCTCTATCTATCTATCTATATATATATATACATTTGTATATATATATACATTTGTATATATATATATATATATATATTATGTTTGTGTGTATGTGGGAGGAACCTGCCGTAGAGGCAGGATAAGAAAGCTGGCCTCATTAACCATTGAGAGTGAATTCGAGTAGTGACTCCAGTAGTGCGGCCTTTGGCCAATACAATTTAAGTTTAGTAGATATCTAAGGGTCTGCTCTGTGGCTGAGATAGTTACGCATTTCTTATCGATAACAGAAATACAGGAGTGAAAGCCAGGATTTCGAATGCTGATTTTCAAGGCAATCAGGTCAACCCTATTCGGAAGGCTGATGCAACTCAATCTTTCAACTTGCATATCCCTCCAGTTTAGGTTTGTGCCGTATTGAGCGAAATTTGATAAATATCACAAAAGACGCCTGCTGTAGTGCTGTATTTAGTCAACTTTTCTGGCACTGACCATTATTTTACTGAGTTCATTTCTCACTAGGTATTCAATGAGGAGGCCCTTGCGCCACACTAAAATAAACTTGTCAAGAACTAAACTGTGAGGGCAGGTTTCCTTTGCTCTCCGAAGTTGGACCGCTCCTATAAAAAAAAAAAAAGAAAAGCTTTCGTAAGCCGAAATAATGTAAAACGAAAGGAGCAATTACCATCAATTTATACAGGAAATCTTTGAGCGTTCACAGACCCCTACAATGGGGATAATGGTATTTTAGGCTGAACGTCGTTGGTTGTGGTGGTAGGAGGTACAGGACATTGGTTTGTAAGGGAGATGGAGAAAGAGCGAAAACGCGGCATAAAGCAAACATTCGGAAAGCGGGTATGCGTAGGTATTCATAAAAAGCATTGTACGCAACAAATGTAGATTTTTCCACGGAATGTCCTTCTTTGTCAATGCACTTGATTCTGGGAGTGAATATTAATCATATCGATCGAACGTTATACAATGAAAATTTCAGATAGAATTCAGCTAATAGCTACGTCATTCTACGTCGTATATATATATATATATATATATATATATATATATATATATAGAGAGAGAGAGAGAGAGAGAGAGAGGGATACGTGTGTGGTGGGAGCATGTGCGCAGTGTGTGAGAGTGTTGGAGTTTTCGTAAGTACATGGGGATGTGTGTGTGTGTGCTGGGTACCGTATTGTTGGATGTCTGTATGTGAAGCGTGTGTGGGTGTGTGTGTGGGTGTATCAGGTGTGGGTGTGCGCGCATTTGAGTGAGATCTGCATTTATGTGAAAAGGTGAAGCTTATTGTGTGCTTCACTGGGGTGGTCTTCTACCACCCTCACCAAAGCTTAATGAACATTTTAAAGGGTCTGCTTTGTGACTGAGAAAATCTTCCACCACTGCTGGTGATCAGTGTTCAAGCTCGGGTCAAAAGCTAAGCTTTATTAGCAAGCGGACAGGCTATCACCACTTGGAAAAATGGCGCTGCACAATCTTCATATCTAACAATTATCACCCCATCAACTGACTATACTAAGCTTGTTTTACGTGTGTCGGTGGGTCTAAATGGATATAGGGACGAAGGGAACGTTTTCAGTCCGTGTGTGTGTGTATGCATATGTATGCATGTATGTGTATGCATATGTATGTATGTGCAAGCACGCACATGTTTAGCGGTGTGTAGTTAGTGTGATTTATTGTGTGTGTGCGTATGAGTACTCTTGACAATGTAGATACTTACTTTGATTAGCTTTAGAACGGCTCAATGCCTAATTGGGGTAGATGATCATGTTGCGCCAATCTTCCTAGTGTTGGGAGCCTGCCCGTCTGCCTTGAAAATCAACATTCCAAATTATGATTTTTTTTTGTCGAAGCTTGATCGCCGACCTTCGAAACCAACAGAAAAATATACAACTATCTCAGCCACGAGACTCTAGACGCTCGTAACTATGTGTGCGTGTTCACTCATACGAATGATGAGGCTGTATGTATGTGCATGTGTATGTGCGTGCATGTATTTTAAGATATGTGGTTTTCCAGGCAGTTAGTTTTGTATAGATATGTTCATGCATGCATATATTTCAAGATGTACGGTTGTTCGTATGAATACTTCTGTATGCGTGTGTATGTGTGTGCATAAGTTTGGGGATATGTTGTTGTTTGTATAGCTAATTCTGCATGTGTGTGAGCATATGCTTCAATATGTGTAGACGTTCGTCTGGCTAATTCTCCATGTACGTGAGCATATGTTTAAAGATGTGTGGTTGTTCGTTGGCTAATTCTGTATGTGTGCGTGTGTGTATGTGAGTACAAGCAAATGTATTTGATTGTGTAGGATGTGCATTCATTTGGGTATGGGTATACATCTAAGTGAGAGCAAATATGCAAATCTACGTGCTTTAAATATCTACAACGCTTAGCTTAGTTTGACACAAGACTAACCATCGGGGAATACCCAAAGATCGAATTCACTACACTAAATATAACATGTAAGATAATCTTGCTAACTATCGCTTTACAGTGGGCGTCTTGCAGATATCTCTGCAACTTGAATTAATAAGGCAAAAGCTATTAATGTTCTGCCCAAAGTGAAGATTAAACTCACTATATTTGCAAATGGTTAACGAAATATTTGATGTCAAGAAAATATGTAGATGTATACTTGAGTCTAGAACTAGGCTCAAATAATAGGCACGTCGTCCTGTTTGTGTCCGTGGTCGAAGATGACCGTGGCTTCAGTTCTAAATGGTGTAGCAGCTGTGGTGCATCACAGGGTCTGCAGTCATGATTTGCAATCGACTTAGATTATAATGAGGGAGAGAGTTGCGCTCCGCCAGCCTCATTCTCTTGACCCTGTCTTCCTGGGCACAGCAGTAGACACATACTCAAGACGGTGAGTGACAGAACGGGATGCAATGGATGACCAAAGCGCCCGGTGTGTTACGTCGTGCTCTCTGTGCTCCTCATACCGTTGCAGGAATCAGAATTGTCCTTCTTCTAGACTGGCTGCCAACCATGTCTCCCTTCTGGGGGGAGGAAGTGAAGTGATGGATTTATGCTTTTTACCAAGGGTATTAGTGCAGAGTGAACGCACTCTATCTTAAACTGAAATTGAACTCGGTTTGCCTAATCCACTCTTCGTGCCCTCAAGTGTTAGACACTGAGTGAAGATCATACTTAGTACACCCTGGGGAATATTATGCGAGACGAGCTGTCTATGATGCTAATATTTTAGTCCTTCAATAAGCTTTGTTTAGTCTGCCATACGGCCACATTATTGTGTCATCTAATGCAGATCGAATTGTCAATGAGACGATCTTCTTAAGCATCAACTGATGATGATGATGATGATGATGATGATGATGATGATTTGCTACCACTCGATACAAGTATGTCGGCTACTGGGAGAGCACACTGTCATATGTCCTTCATGGAGCAGCGTGTACAGTCCTAGCTTGGCCAGATGTTCAGTTAGTCGGTGGCTGACCATAGGCCGCAGAACAATCTTGTTACTGTATACAGCACCTGGTATTCCCAAACGGCCATACGTAATGACCAGGCTTGACGTTGCTCAACTTCAGTAATCTCACGAGAACCGGTGTATCCAAAGTGTTTTGAATTTCAGTAGGTGGCTAGGTATTTACTAAGAATATCTTAGTACGACAAAAAGCCACAAGTTTAGAGGTCCAAATGTCGATCGAACTCACTACACTAGATAATAGGGTATGAGATGAGCTTGCTAAGTATGGACTACAGTTGGCGGCACGATATTTACTGATCTTATCTTAGTATGGCACATTGTCATGATTGATGAGCACCCAATTACAGTACATTTGCATTTGTCTGCCTATTCCAATGACATTAAGCGTATACTTGTGTATCTATGTACTGTTTGTGTATTGATATATGGTAGTGTTCTGTGTATATATGTATATAAATCTACACTCAGTTTCTGGGAAATTTTGAATACCCATGTATATGTGTATGTGTGTACGTTACTATGGACATGTAAGCGCGAGTACACGAAGAGTGCATAATGTGTCCTTCTGCATACATACAAAGTGTATAAGTGTGTTGTTTTGTATGTGAGTACTGAGCATAACATTCATAAACATTATCGAATATAATCAATGCTATTTGCTCAAGAGGTTACGGTTGATTTTATCAATATTTTCAAATTTATTTGTCATCCTAAGTATATCTCCCTAAACATACACTCGTACACACACACACACACACACACTCACACACACACACACATATATATATATATATATATACTCCCAGGCTGACCTGCGACGGCCTGTATCCATTCTCGGGCAGACCCTCACCAACTCTCGAGGAGGCCCGCGTAGCCCCAACGGAAACCTTAGAAAATCATTTTTTCTCAAAACTGAGAATGCTCACTTTTGATGGTTATTGCTCAAAGAAAAATACGTTTCCTTGTCGGTTTAAAGTTAGTTTCCTTTTCAAAATACTGTTGAACTGGCACAAAAACTGAGAGAAAGAAATTTTCACCTCGGCGATTACCTACGACGAAAGGAAAGTAATCATCCTGTTTAGTATGAAGGTTATTTTAGGTCCCATCTAGGATCTTTTAAAACTGAAGAATTTCCAGAGGGTTTCATGATGTAAATAATTGAGAGTGCATAAAATGTGAATAAAAAATACATTCACTCCATTGGAGTTCGAACTCGGTCTGTCAGTTTAATTTCGGTGCTTTTAACCAATAGGCCTTGAGTACATCCGGAGATCACGTGGAATGAATAATAGAAGGTTACAAATTATGACAGCTCTGAATTGACCTGTAAGAATCCCAGAGGCAAATATCTATGTAAATCCAGGGATAAGTTATCCTTAAAAACAAATTAGCAGCTCCTAGGGTGCAGCCGTTCTGGAGTTTACAAGGCGCATACACGCAAACGAGCAAGATAACAAGTATTCACCGTTTTTATAGGAATCTTAATGAGAATACAAGGCGTTGTCAGAGGAAAGAAGCCACAAATATTGCAATGCAGGAGAGCAAATGATATTTTATAGAGATTTTATAAAACTAAGTACAGTCTGTGTTTAAGGCTGATTGATTTACTTTGAAAAATATTTCCACGACCTTTTCTTAAAATAAACCTTTTTTATGAATGAATTCATTCATAAATTGATAGGAACTAAAAGAGAAATTTGAAATAATTGGTTGATTTTTGGTAGATTGAAAAACTGTGGTTCGCTTCTCGCTGTTAATCCTGCACGCACTCCTGGGCAGACCCAGGCAAGCCCACGTAGCCTCTCCTAAAACTTTGAAAAGATAATTTTCCTCAAAACCAAGTGTTCATATGCATACTTCTAGTGCTCATAGTCCGTACGCTAGTGCTGATCATCAGGTTTAAATGATGTTTAATTGTTGTGTTTGGCTTTGGGTTAGGGTTGAGGACACAAGAATTATGGTTTTTGCTCAAGGAAAATCATATTTTATTGCCGGGTTAGGATCAGTTTCCTTTGAAAATTTGCTAAACTGGCATAAGCACTGAGTGGAAGAGAAATTCCTACGACGAACGAAAAGTAAGGGTCCAGTATGGCATTATACGTAATTACATTATGAATAGATCCCTACCCTCCAGAACATTCAAAAAATTTTTTTTCTCACAACTGACAAATTTTTGAAGGTCCAAGAGTTTGAAAGCGCCTAAAATTAAAAGAAAAATGTATTTAATTTTATCCGTCAAAGTTTGAATTCGGTCATCCAATTTCATTTTCCTCTCACTAACCACTGGATTTCCTCAAGACGACCGAGGATCTTCGAATAGAAAACTTACAAATTATCACCACTGCTACTGGGAAAGGTGTGGAATCCACACCCCTACGCTCTAGCTCATTGCTAGATATCTTGACAGGAATGTCTTGTAATGCCATGATTGTTGACTGAGAAGAGGGTTGGCGAGTAACTAAAAAAGCTCTTACACCTTTTGTCAATCTTGACTGGAGCCAGCATAACATAACATACAATGCTTTAGTGATTTGATATTTATCAATTCAGATTATCACGGCACAGGTGCAGAGCAAGGGAAATCAAAGATTGTCTTGTACCCAATTTCACCAAGTGGAGAGTGCCTGTCGGTTTAGAAAATCAGCATTCGAACTCCTAGCTTTTCCCTGCGCTCGAAACCTGTAGCATCGGTAGAAAATTTGCAAATTTCAACCACTAGGCGGACTACACGTTCCATAGTGATTTTGTATGCTTAGCCTAAGATTTGCAGACGACATCGTCCTCTTCGCAGAAAACTTCCATGAACTAACAAATAATGCAAACGAACTGAATGAAGAAAGCAAAGAAGTTGGTCTCCTCATGAACTATAGTGAAACCGATGTCATGTACAACAATAAAAAGAACGGTTTTCAATTAACAACCCCTCCCCCAAAGTCACCTATGGAGCTGAAACACGGAACCTAACTGAAAGATTGACTCTCTGCTTATATATGCCCATGTACATATACAACAGAATAATTCACATGTGTGTAAAAAATACGTGTGAATATCTTGTACAACACATTTTAAAATTTATAATTGATAATTTATATATATGGCCTTTATATTTGTGTGTATATATATATATATATATATATATATATATATATATATATATGTGTGTGTGTGTGTGTGTGTGTGCGTGTGTGTGTATGTATATATATATATGTGTGTGTGTGTATGTGTGCATGCATGCGTGTGTTTCTACGTGTGTATGTGTGTTTGTAAATATCTATGTAAATTCACTCTTGTAGTTATGTATTAATGTATGTACGTGAACATGAGTACTCTTATGTACATATGTATAAACACACACATATATTTATGTATGTACGTATGTATGTGTAATTAAATATATCATCAACCTGAGAGACGATATCGGCAAAACGAGTTCGAATTCCGACAGAGGCTGTTTTTGTTCACTGAATTCCAATACTTTCTGGAGAGGCACGAATCCCTTTGCTTAGTCCAATCGTAGGATATATTTGACAAACCACTCTCCCACAAATACCTTATCGCTCAGTGATCGTAAAAAAAACAAACTCTTACATCTATTGTGAACTTTGACCCCTGTCAAGAATACGCATGTCTTCAAATAAATCAGGCATGCCTTTACCCAAATATATTTAGGTACATGAGGAATTTAGATGCACTATCGATCTTCCTACGTGACCGCTGTCTGTATTATTTAGGTCCTGAGAATTCGTTGACTGCAGTGTTGAACTTCGAAGAAATTTTTTTTTCTCATGCAGACGTATCTGATCTGTAAACAGCAGCTTTTAAGTTCAGCTCAGTCGCTGTCTGTTTCATACAAAACACGAAGCGATGTTTTTGTCTCCATTTCTCTAACGAAACACGGAGACCAAATCATTGACTGTCGCAATTATTGGGGTTGAACGGAAGCAGGGTGCAAGTCTGACCCACGAGATCGATTGCCTTATTGAGCTAAAGGGCCAAATTTCCTTGCTATTTACTCATAGCTGTTGGTCGATTCATGCCTTTCTCCAGGGTATTTTTGCGAAGTGAATGCAAACTGTATCAGCTAGAGATTGAACTCGGCTATCCGATTTCATCTTTAGTGCCGTTAACCGTCATCTGCACCTTAAGATGACTGCTTCCCCCTGCCCTAAAAGAGAGTCAGGTTCACACCCTACTGTCTGAGACTTGAACAGTTAATGTGCTTCTCGCTTCAAAATCCCATGCAAAATGACCCTGTGTCATATCGTGCATAAAAAGAGGATTCGTACTTTGTCCCCATTTGGGTTCATTTCTTGGCAAAGTTTCAGCTGTTGTACCGTACGATCGTCTCCAGATGATCAATTGGAATATTTTCTACCACCGGGTGGGGTTGAGGGTTCTCCCGGCGTTCACTTGGTACGTGCACATTCCACTCTGTGATTTCGATGTGCGTGATTTGGGGCCCCAAAACACTATTGTTGGTCGAACTCAAATATTTGTCCCATGGGATATTGAGACAAACTAGTCCAGGACTCGTCGATTCGCTGACTTATCATTAATACACAACAGCAGGTTACTGATACTACGGATATGAGATGGTTAGAAATAAGAGTTAGGTAGTTTAATGAGGGGGTAGGAAGGGAGAGGGTAGAAAAGGAAGTTAGTTCAATTAAAGGGTGGGAAAGGAATGGAAAGAAAATAAAGTTAGGTAGTATTAAGTAATAAGAGGGTGGGAAGGAACAGAAGGGAAATAAAATTAACGGTTTTGATAAGAGGGTAGGATGGGAGAGGGGAGAAAATTGTCAGGGTATTCAATGAGGGTAAGGGAACAGAGGGGAGAAAATAAAGTTAGGTAGTCTGATAAAAACTTAGAAAGGGAAACAGAGGAAAGAGAGATAGTTTATTAACTGTGAGGAGAGAGAGAAAAGGGAATTAAGATGTATAATAAGGAGGATTTGAAGGGTGAGGGGCTGATACTATAAATGTGACAGACATTATTATATAGATGATTCAGAAACCATTTTTAAGAAATGAAATCGTTCAACATTGCAGTCAACTAGTTCTCATTCGGGAACAGCTGCTGAAGAGGTACGAGACAACTGAAAAATCAAGTCAAGTCCAGAGATGAACTGTAATTAACAAGAAGAATGTTTATAGGTTTAGGGAGCTTCTAGATGTTGCCTCTTTTCCCCAGATACACATACATAGATATGGAAAACAAATGAAAAAAAAAGTATATATGTGTGAAATCGCGTAGATATTAATTAACTATAGGCTGTGCAGTTAGCCTAACGGTTGGCAGAGGATGGAATCGGCGAACCGAATCTAACTCAGGCTTGGACAGTTTGCATTCACTTCGCACTAATGTCCGCGGGAAAGGCATGAATCCCCATATCGCTCAGTAATTTGAGCCCTTTTACCATGTAAGGCAGTCGGGCTAGTCCCGTAAAAACGCAATACTCACAGAAACAATAATACTTTAAGACAATTTGCAGCACTAGGCTAAACTCATTAATTGATACACTGTCGTAATTTACTGTCTTTCAAATAAATAAGTGAAAAATTCATACGTTTTCACCTGATGGACATCATTACACATCAAAAAGCGTGTGTACACATTTGTACACAAGAGTTATACCCGTTTTATTTTTCCGGGTATATATTATTGTGTATGTTTGTATTCATCCCAAGATGCGTGTGTTCAAGGGAGATCACTCGGAAGGTCAGAAGTAACATAGAACTAGATGAAATTGTATGCGTCCTGCACAGACTGCGGGGGTGTTTCTTGTGTGGGAGTTATACGCGGGGGCGGGAAAAACCTCTAGAGTCTAATAATACTGGAGCTGAGAGAGACAGAAGAGAGAAGTTGCAACGGACGAATTGAGGAATAACCCAATGGACATAATTCCTCTTGGTAACAGACTTCTTTTTCTTCCTCTTTTTCTCCTTCGTCTTTTTCCTTATGTATATTTTGCTTCTCGCTCTCCAAGTCGGACATTCTCAACGGGGGTCATTTAGCATCTTCGGGAGCTCTGACATGTTTGAGGGGGCAATATACTGAAATAAATTAATTTATGTCCATCTATTCGTGTTGTGTCCCTGTTTGACCAACCTGAGAAGAGCTCTTAAGGGGGTCGTGCCATCAAAGGTTAAGAACAACTACTCTAAGTCCCCTTTGCTAAACTTCTTTTTCTCATTTTGTTTATTGCTATCTTTCTTTCTCTCTCTATTGTTTCTTCACACACAGGAGTTGAAATGTTGTTCTCTTTCCTCTATCTTTTTTCCTCGGTCTTCTTTCAATCCACTCTCTCTCTCTCTCTCTTTCTCTCTCTCTCTCTCTCTCTCGCTTCCCTTCTACCCGTTTTCCCTACTATCACCTCAGACTTTTATCTATTTCCCTTTTTTCCTTCCACTCTTCTCCTTCTTCTTCTTCTCCTCGTTATCCTTCTTCTTCTTCTTCTTCTTCTTCTTCTTCTTCTTCTTCTTCTTCTCTGTTCCTCTCAGTTTTTCTTTCTTTTTTTGCTTCATCCCCTCCTCCTTCCCTTTCCTCCTCTTTCATTTTCTCTTCATCTTATTGTTCTTCCTTTCTTTCATCTCCACATTTTCTCTCTCTTCTTTCCTCTTTCTCCATCTCTTTCTCTGCATTCGCTCTCTGTACTTGCCTCGTCCCCCTCCTCCTCCTCCTCCCTCATATCCTTCATCGCTGGTTCTTCCCTTCTTTCCTTTCCCGTCTCCATCATTTTCTCTCCTCCTATTACTCTCACTGCATGAGCCCTGTACTCCTCTTCCTCTCCTCCTCCTCCCCCCTCATGACCTCAACCAATCTCTACACCCTTCCTTCTTTTCCCCCAATTGATCTTCTGACCTCTATCTTGACCTTTAATCGACCGTTCCGTGACCACCGACATATTTATTAACTGGTCATTTAATTATAAAAACATTACAACACAACAACCACTTGTGCAAAGCTGCCGAGTGCAGATTCCAATCCACTAACGCACGTCCCAATGCGCTGTAAACGTAAACTGACACCATTGTCACTGGTAACTGAATGAATGAAAATCACTTCATATATAGCTACGATATCGGGGAAGTAACTGTAATAAATTCCTGGATTCAACCTAAAATGGATGACAAACCTTCCGCAAAGCAAACAAACAAACAAACAAACAAACAAACAAACCAAAAAAGAAAATCCCACTAGTCCTAAAGACAGAGGAGTAAACAACCAATGCATCCTCCCGATAGTCACCTATGGGGCTGGAACATGGAGCCTAACCAAAAGATCGACTCTTAAACTTAGAACCATGCAACGTGTGCATGAAAGAATCATGCTCAACCTCACATGGAGAGATCACAAGACAGCACTATACATCAGGGAGAAAACAGGGGCCCGAGACATCATAGAATCCGTTAGAAAACTCAAATGACAATGGGCTGGTCATGTTGCAAGAATGGTAGACAAACGATGGACATCACAATTCACAACATGGATCTCCAGAGATCACATGTGTAACCGAGGCTGGTAGAATACAAAATGGAGAGACAAACTAGACAAGTTCAGATAATATTAACGACGCCCATAATAGAGATCTGGCAAATCTTGGGGGAATGTATGACGATAAAAGACTTTGATGATGATGATGATGATGATGATGATGATAACTTAGCCCGTGGCTTACCTTTCTACAAAATGTCATTGTGAACTTTGGGAGGTAATCTGTAGGCAAACATTCGAATACATAATGTACGAAAAAAATGAAAAAAATATCTTTCAATCACAAAATAAATTCCTGGATCCACCCTAAGATACATCAAATGCTTCCTTACCCCATTGCCGACTCTTCCAGAACATTTAATTGAAATTAGTTGAGAACTCTTGGAAATATGGTGTGGACAGACATATAACTATAGTCCACCCTTCCACATAATGTCATAGAAATTCATTGAGAACTTATGGAGATGTTGTGTGGACAGACTGACGGTAGTGAATATTCAAAGTTGGAAGAGAAGTCGAGGCTGCCACTAATGCGCGACCCAGGGTGTCGTTAGCGACAACTGGCACAACGTTTTCCACCTACTTCGAAATCAAAGCACCTTCTGGCAGAAGGGGAGGGGATAATCTTGGCTTTATTACAGTGATACACCCAATCAACGTCTAAGCTGGTCTTGAACCTCTGTTTCCAAATTCGACAGTATTCCAATGCTTGTGTTGGGTGAGTCTCTGAGATAAAACCCATATTATCCCCTCCCCTTGTCTAAATCTTGTATATCTGCTTTCTGCTCAGCCGATTAAGAAGTCTTAGTGGCAGACGTGGTTAGTGCACCGTTCTCAAAATCAGATAGATCGAGCCACTCTGCCTACTTTTCTAGTTGACTTCTTGTGGAGCATAGGGCTGCAAGGCAGTTTTCGTAGCATGTAGGTTTTATAGAGTGGAGTTGATAATCCCCTGCCCAAAAAGGACAGCTGTAAAGAGATCCAACTGCCCAGCTATTTATCTATAGCTGGATTCATTCTTTTCCCTTGGGCATTTGTGCAAAGTGAATTTGAGAAGGCTTGGCCAAAATTCGAACTAAGTTCGCCGAATTCATTTTCTATGCCATTAACACCAGCACCTCTCTACACCTCGCCAAGGGATGTAGATTTGATTATTTTCTAAATTTGGTTTAGTTTGGCACGAGGCTACAGCAATGAAACGTTCAATCAATGAGGATCAGATTCTTTATATCAGTAAATTGGTCTATGAGGCGAGCTTGCTTACCATTGTACTACAGTTGACATCCTTCTATTAAAGTTATTTATTATCTTTGACTGGCACTATGAGAATCGAACTTATTGCAACAGCAAATAGCTGAAGGAGATGAGCTTACTAACCATTTCGCTTGGGTCAGCTTCAAACGTCTTTACTGAGCCCAGCTTACAGTCACTACACAAGAAAAGATTCTCTATAGAAGCTCCACAAAATTGATATCAAACTAGTTGTCGTTGTTCTTGGTGGTGTGTGTGCTGGGTCACGTTTATTGGTCTGCACTGAGGAACTAAATTATTGCCAATAGCTTGCGTGGTTAACAAGTTGACAACTCTACGAAGGCGGATTATCCAACGTTTCAATAAAGAAAATATTCGCTGTAGTCAAGCATTTTAGCGAGTTTTCAGATCCATGTGTCAATTGGTCTTGATCATGCAAGTGTATAGAAAAGTCTAGTGCCGACCCAATTTACAGAATTCGATTTGGACCCCTCTCCCCGGCCTCTTGGGTCCCCTATTGCTCTTAGGGACCCCGGGACCCTGGATAGCCGCTTGATTCGCTTATGTTTCTAACTGGTTCCGGTGAAGACCTATTTAGAACCTGCCACGGTTTCATTTTCTGACGGAAGTTAAATTTTTTATTTTTTCACAATTCTCACATGGAGCATATTCAATGTTTATTTTTGACTACCGAATTTGATGGCACCCCCTACGCGTTGACATTCACCAGATATATTAGTCAATACACAAGGTAATGCAGTGTCAAGCTTGAAGTTTTTTTGATCAGGACTTTTCAAGAAATCTAATAAAAATAGATAAAACCATAAATATAGTAGATCTTTCTCCACAATTTTTACAAATTATCTTCCTTGACTACCGTTCTGTACAATTATTTAAATTAGGATAGAAAATAACCAAAATTTTTCAAAGCAACAGTTTCGTATGGTGGACAGGAATTTATTTTACTATTATGGCAGGTTGCTCCACTCACCATAACGCCCCCCCCCTTCCAAACATGCACCTCTGGAATGGGCACTGCTCTAGTCAAGGGGAAAAAAACACATTTCCCTGAATCTTTTTCGTTTATCACCCAGTTTTAAATCCTGTCCACCAGTTCTAATCAATGATAGACGATCGTTACCTTTTGGGCCATTTTTTTTACGGGGTGAGATCATTATAGACCGTCTAATGAATTAGTTTTTCTCACATCTAATGGTTATTTTTAAATCACAGCGTTTTAAGTTGGATACCGCCCGACCGGGATATTGACTTCTAGTTCCACCTGAGGCTACTTCATTTGTTTTTAAAGAGTAGAAAGACAGGTATGTTTTGTCACTCAATAGAAACTGTTATGCAATTTCTTTTAATAGCATGTTGGGCGTGATCAATGAAAAAATTTGAAAAAGGGGTGATCAATGGATGAGTCACTTCCGTCGCCTTTTTTGGACAGTGATCATTAAAAAAGTCTGAATCAAAAACAAAACAAACGGACTCAATCTAAGGAATCAGTTCTGCATAAACTTACATTGCAAATTGAACCACCCGCTGAAGACCTACGTGGGTGAATTTAAAAAAAAGCAAAAAAAAAAAAAAAACATAATAAGGAATGAATATTTAAACATTCACCTCTCTAATTACATTAGTGCAGCCTGTATGCATGATGCATATATAGCCAGACAGCCAGACCAGCTTAAAAACTGAGAAAAACCTGTGTTGACAGTTTCTGTGACAGATTTGGTTGATAGTCTCTAACGGTAGTTTCTCATCAGAAATAAATTAGAGATAAATTAGCATACCTACTACCCCCCCCCCATTCTAGGAAGATTTTTTAATACAATATTGATCGCGACGTACGGTTGAAGTAACTCGGACAAAACATCGATCGAGACTGAAGAATCGAAACAAAAAAGATGAGGATACTAGTTTGAATAATTCAGGCAATAATCGGAAAACTTTATGTCGGAACATTAAGCAGATTAGGGAATTCATCAACCAATACAGAATAATCAAAATGATAAACATGAAAATACCAAATAATTATCGGAATAATGAAATTGCTTCATCTCATGAACTCATCAAACATTAGGCAGACCAGACAATGTATCAGCTTACACGTAATGATTGGCACAAGAAATGTAAGGATACTAGTCTGGATAATCCGTGGAATAATCACAATGCTTTCAATTAATGCTAAGAATGCCGTAGATTGCATCGACTGAAAGATAATGATCGAAACAACAAAGGTAGGGATACTACTCTGAATAATTCATAGAATAATGAGAGATCTTATTTATGTATGAGGTTTGAGTTGGTGTTCCCGTTTATAAAGATCAATACACAGCCCTGTGCGGATTAACTGTATCTGTGGAAACCGTCAATATCATCCAGAAACTGCAAGCACAAAGGTTATTTCTGGTTGTATGAACATAGCACTGTTTACTGTTTCATGTAACGCGAAGGCTTGTTAGGTTACCGAGCGGATGTGACCTGTGGGTGGCTTAGATATCCGTGCTCAACAATTCGTTGTAATGAAAGAACGCCAAAAACGTTTTCTAATCTGACGGCGACCGATCGAGTAATATTGTACCAACTCCTATAAAATAGCAGGTAGCTTGAATTTTCCACCTATTCAAACATTTTCTTTCATACATGAATTCAGAACCGCAAAGAATTACCGCTTCGTACACCTGGTCCTATCTTCAGTCATCTTGACTTTATCATGAACTTGAACAGAAAGATGATAAATGAAACTGTTTTATATATCCTCATAAATATGTCCAAACGTTGGCAACAATAGCATCACTAGGGAGGAGGGTGCAGACCGCACTGGGCGACACCACCAGACAGGTGGCTCTAAAATATTATTATTATATATATATATATATATATATATATATATATATATATATATATATATATATATATATATATGCATAATTTCTGACAAGTGTTTTAATTGTACGTGCAGCTGTTTTCGCTGCAGCTGGTGTTTTCATGATTTTGCCAAATTTTATGGTGTTTCAGTTACAATATTGTGATGATTAATATTTGTGAACCAATATCAACACCTTGTATGATAATGAAGTAATAAATAAAGGAAAAAGGGGAAATAAGGTTCCAACTCATTTACTAATAATGTTGTAAGTAATAACGTTATTCAATCAAGAAAGATTTTATAAAGCAATTTTGTTTCTAAATATTCATATAATCTAAGAATCTGGGTGACACCTATATTAATGACATCACGGGTCAGCAGGAATGCCTGCTATATCTTTAGTTAGTTATGACTGTTAGAAGCCAACTAATTCTTCCTTGTTACAGAGAATCGATAGGTGGCGTAACGGTTATGAACTCGAGAAACAGAATGAGCGGGCAGTTCGAATATCGGGTGTTGTTACGTTTTATACTTGAATCCACACCTTTTTATCCTCTATCCACGGCCTTGAAAAGGCTGCATCACTGGCATGTCACGAATGTTGCACAGAGAGGAGTACAGTCAAGTAAGACATCCTTTCTTGTACCCTGTAAGCCAGTGCTCTCTCTCTCTCTCTCTCTCTCTCTCTCTCTCTCTCTCTCTCTCTCTCTCTCTCTCTCTATGCGTCGTGACCCCCAGCACCTGACCGATTATGGTTGTTCCCTAGTTTTAAAAAAGATTTCCCAATGGTTTTGAATTTTGCGCTGTCCTTCTAGACTGGTTGCCTTTCAAGGCTAAAATGCCCAGTCCACTCTACCATTTTACGCATAAACATACACACCTCTCATTAGTATGAAGTCTTGGCCACACTTTGAACTCAGTTCGACGATCCCAAGGTCCTTATCGTTAACCGCGACGTCATTCGCCCCTCCGTCTAGTACAACCTGTATTACATTATTTAGAGAGTAACGTGACATCATCGAGTAGTTCTCCTTATCTTGCTGCGAAGAACGAATTCAGTATGATACCCCAGCAACTGGGTCACCGATGATGATCTGATTCCTTGCCTGTGGATTTTAGACAGGTTTTGTCATTTCGCCGGCTGTTTATATGAGCTCGTTTTTTTTAAAAAAAAGCAAATCAATGTCTAGCGAATAAAACAGATTGTTGGTGGCCCAACGGTTAGCAGCACAGGAAATGGAATCGACGAAGCGGATTCTATCCCCGAGACAGTTTGCGTTCACTTCGCACTAATGCTTGACAGAAAGGCATGAATCAATATTTGCCCTCGGCTATGAAAGAATAGCAGGACAGACAATATTTCTCAGACTTGGTTGGTAACTAGTATAGAAGACGGTAAACTCTGAATTAGCGTCGTTAGGAGCCGGCGTCAGACCGAATATTGTTCCTGAAATTTAATGTTAGTGTAACTCTAGTGAAGCTTCGACGGACCTAGCAAGCTGGAAATGGATTATAATAAATTACTTGGATAAAATAAAGGAGAATAAACAAAAAACAACAACAAACAAAGAAAAAAAAAACAAAAAAAAACGGATGGACGAAATAATAAAAACAGACATCTTTCCTCCTCTCTGCTCTCTTGTTTAACACAACTGGGACCGACTCACCGATCGAAAACCGAACATAGATATGTGGACACATCTAAAATTTGACTCGTTTTGGGCCTTTTATTTGTACCAATTTCTAAATTGAAGCATTAAGCGCCTTAAATAGTTGGTCTTGAAAGTGTGGATCAGGCCATCATGGAAATGAAGCATTTAAGATCTCCAGTCTCGTGCTCTAACCACAGACCGTTCCCAAGTCTTGCAGCTAGAAAAGTCAAAAAGAATAAAATCATGTCGTCGAGGAAAATCGAGGGAAAGAAAAGTATCTGAAATAATAGCCAAGCAAGCATTCGATCAGGAATTACTTGCAGGGGTGTGTATGGGGGTGGTGAGATGACGAAGCCCAAGGGATTTATTTTTATGAGGCCAACACATTGTTATTATCTGGATTTGTCAAGTACGAGTTATGGCGGCTCGGGGTATTTGTGCACGCAAGTTCAGTTCAGCTGCGAGATCGAAGAATAATTTAGTACATGAGTGAGTTACTATAGTAGCCTGACACGTAGTCATTAGCTGAGTTTTGACCTGTAATCTTTACTGCATGTATGTGATAAATGGAGAAACGTTGGGTTGAAGGCATTGCATAGGGAGGAGATTATGTTGAAAAATGAAGATTTGTGCTGCAGAATAAACGTTTATTTTCATTATTGACTTATATACACATGCATATATATATATGTGTGTATTTGTAAGTGCGTGATAATTTTAGAAATATTTTATTAGGAAACACATTTCGTCCGGCACCGGAGTTAACGGAGTTGTATTTTTTGTTACATAGAATTCCCTTTGATTTCTTTTTTGTTCTTGACTCTCGTGAGAAATCATCGTCAGGCTGTTGACTGCGACTTGTCGCCTTCATGTTATCTCCCTGTAGTTGAAACGGAAGCTTCTGCTCATTGATGCAGTTCTCCTGTATGGATCTTAGTATCTCCAGACCTTCGAGTAACTAACACCATTAGCTCGAGACTTTCGAGTTTCGAGACATATGGTGACCTGAGAAGATTTCCAACGCCAACTTGTGGGAAAGAGCTAACCTGAGCCCCATCAGTCAGGACGTAAAGAACCGTAAGTGAGGGTGGGTTGGACACACCTTACTAAATCGGATCAAAGGATAAGATATATTCTTTTATTCACTTCCTCGGTAACTTACAGAAGCTACTGATCCAGAGTGCATTGGCTGTTGTGTAATATACAACGAACATGTCCAGTTGACCAATCCGTTAATGTAGGGAGTTCAATCCTCTCCAGGCATTTTACTACTGTGGCTTTGTGCTACAGAAGAATTAAAAAAACATACGCACACTCACGCGTGCACAAATATATATAGTACCCTAAAAGTCACCCAAGCATTTAAACAGGGAATAAAAGATTTTTTCTATCATTTATTTTTTTCTTTTCAGAATATCGTTAAGCATTTTGAAAATATCCATGGAAAAATTCACAAATGAACATGGAACCCAAATCGTGAACTTTGAAATTTTGGTCAACGATTAATTTCACTAAGTTCTGAAATTTCTTGTTCCTCTCGTTCTTCTGATATGAAGCTTCTCGATTATTTTCTCTGGGCTTACCTAAAAGAGCGTGCATACATCAATTAGCCCCAGACAATGCAACGACTGAAGGTCAATATAGGTGCAGAAATTCAAGGACGGAAACCAGACGACTCTAATGGGAAATGCTGTCGAAAGGGCACGTCTTCGTGAAGCTGAGAATGATGAATATCTAAGCGGCATCATTTCTCGCAATTAAAGCGAATTTATTTCCATTGTGTAAGTTTTTCTATGCCACCAAAAATCCAATAAATTACGAAGTATATATATATGACATTTGATTTTCAAATATACATAGAGAGAGAGAGAGGGGTGTACTACTCGAGTCAAGACAGAACAGGAATATACATTGTGTATGGAATCTTTATTTTAATTGTGTAATATCCAGACATGTTTTGAAGTTCATCTCCATCGTCAGCCGTTATATATTCATGTAGATAAAAACCTGCAAGACCAAGCACTTTTGAGAATTAGGAGTGCGCTTTGGATGATAACAGGTGCTTCTACTACTTTTCACTATCACTCAAAGAGTGATCTGCATCTCTTTTTAATGTTTTCGCAGTCATCCAAGTAAAAAATGAACAAAATAACCGTGAGCACCAGAGGCAGGTTTGACCGATAGGAGCACTGGGATACGAATGCATGGCCTTGGTTGAGTCAAAACTGTCTCGAAATAATAACTTTCGCTGAGCTTAACTCGTAGCGCGCATCGGAGGTAAACGAAACGACTCTGGTTGAGCGTGGGTTGCATTGTCTCTCGGGATCTTTGTCGGATAACGTTTTGCCAACACACTTTTAGCCGTATCGTCATGCGGACATTTCGCCGGAAACTTTTTTGCTGAAAAGATATATTGCCGAATAATGTTTTCGTCGGCTGACGTTTTGCCGGAAACTTTTTTTGTCGGAAGTATATTTGTATTTTGGTTTTCTTTACTCATGAATCTGCATATTTGTTTCCTCAAAATATTCATATTCCATATTGCCAAAATAGATAAAATGCATAAATTGTTTTAAAGTCAATGTTTTAAGATGTTTTCTTTTATTATTGGCAAGACAATGGGTCGTAGCTGGTAATTGAGAGTTATTTGATAACTTGGCGAATAAAACTTTGACTATACATGACAAATAAAGTTTACAGCAAAACATCAGTCAGCGAAGATCATTTTGACAAAGAAGTTTCCGGTAACGAAACGGCTATCGGCTAACAGTGTGCCAGCGATACGTTATTCGGTGGAAAGTCCAGACATAGTCGCAGTGGGTCATGTTTTGTACAAAGCACAAGGTATGGCGTGCAGACAACGTCTATGATAAAAATGTTCAGCTTTCAGAGCTTTTGGGTTTTTCGAATTTCAGAATATATATATATATATATATATATATATATATATATATATATATACACATAAGATGACATCATAAGTTGGTTTGCATGCAATTTGAGATTGAAACGGACACAACGGAGTTAATAGTCACATGAGTGAACATTCTATAAAAATGACACGAGCAGCAAGTCACGTCTGCTGTTATACTTACGTCGTTAAATACGTTTTTTGGGTGACCTATGTAAGTAAGCCCCCTTCAATAAACGATAAGTTGTAAAAAATGATATTGATATACAATACACATAATACCTTATATAAAATAGCAAACTACATGTATAGTTAGTGCCGGTTTTTGATCAACACTGCTGGGATACCATGTTTTGATGATCCCAGGAGAATCTATACATTGAACTATAATAACAAAGCATATGTGAAAAAGGGGAATAAACATTGAAGAAAGTTACATAAATTGCATTGACATATATTGGGAAATGAGTGACACAAATTCTTTTATTTCAGTGTTTATATATATATATATTGGAGTCTCAAACAATATAAAATATTCATAATTATTCTGTCATATATATATATATATATATATATAATGTGTACTTTAGAGAGTGAGACAGACTCGGGAGTGAAGTTTTTGGTGGTAAGGTTTATTAATCCTCATATGTCAATAGTCCATACATGTTTCGGGATTTCTCCCATCATCAGTGGTGTGCGTTGTGTGAGTGTGAATTAAAATGTACCATGTGGAACCAGAGTCCACTGCCAGGGGCTATGCATTGTGGGTAAGTTTTGTTGTCAGGGCTACTAGAGGCCTCCTGCTGAATGTAAGAATGACCAGCAGGTATTGGGATTTTGGTAAAGCAGCAGCAGTTGGTCTTGGGGAGGGCAGAGTGTGTCAAGGTAGGGGGTAGTGTTGTGGAGGTGGATTTTTTGGTATGTTTGGGATAGTATGGAAGGAGGGGTGGTGGGGTCAAGGAGCTACATAGGTATAAACCTTAAAAGTTACTGAAAATGTTTTGGCTATGATTTGGACAGGGGTTATAACGGGCTAAGGTGAAGTTTTTCCTATGGGTCTAGGTGACTTTGAAGCTTCCATTATTGAATGTGTCTAAGATGTGGGTGTGAGGATATTAATGGTAGGAGTTGTGTGTATTAGTGTTCTGTGTGGTGAGGGTTGTTCAGTTTAGTATTTAATCCATTAGGATATAGGGTTTTAAGTTTGTTGATCCACATGTCTTCGTGTTTTTCTAGAACTTTAGTTATGTCAATTGGAGTAGTTTTTTCTATTTTTTCTATGATGGTGAAGCTAGCGTCAGTGGCAAAATTGTGGTCAGGTGTGCGAAAGTGTAGTTCTACAGGAAGTGGGCTACGATTATTTTTTGACTTAATCCTATGTCTATAATTGTTGAGTCTAATATTAAATTGCCACTCGGACTTGCCTATGTACTGTAACTTACATCTATTGCACTCTAGAAGGTATATGATGTTCTTACTGCAGTAGTTGCTATTGTGATATATGTGGTAACTCTCTTTTGTGGTGGTGCTTGTGAATGTGTTGGTGTACTTGAGGTGGTTGCAACATAGACTGTTTCTTATGTTGCAAGGTGTGCAGAATTTAATTGTTCTAGGTGTATTTTTGTGTACGACTTTATTGTTAGCGATATTATTGCTACTAATCATGTCTCTGATGTTTTTGGGTCTGCGGTAGGAGATAACACATGGGTCTGTGAATGTTTCTTTTAGATCTGTTTTGATCGCGAGAATGTTCCATCTATTATTGATGATGTGTGCTAAGGGTGGGAATGTGTTGTTGAAGGTTGTTATAAGGGGTATGCGGTTGGGTTTGTTATTATGGGACAGTAAAAGGGTTTCATCTCTGGGTATTCCAGTCGCTTTTTTTATTTGTTTTTTTGTGTCATCTAGTGGATAACCTCGTTGGGTGAAATATTGTATTAGGTTATGTTTGTGTCTGTTAAGTTCACTATTGGTGGAGCAGATTCTTCTAATTCTAAGAGCTTGTGAATATGGTAGGCTTCTTTTTAAGTGTTGGGGATGGGCTGATTTGGAGTGGAGGTAATTGTGGGTGTCTGTGGGTTTTGTGTAGAGGGTGGTTTGGAGGTTTCTGTTGTCATCTATATATATGCGTGTGTCTAAGAAGGCTATGGAGTCAGTGGATGTTGTGAAGTCAAACTTAATAGAGTCATGTGCCGAGTTTAGATGTATAAAGAAGTTATCTAGTTTGGTTTTTTCGCCTGTATATATGAAAAAAATGTCGTCTATGTATCTACCATAAAAGATGCAGTCATTATAAATCTCTGGGTAAATATATATATATATATATATATATATATATATATGCCTGATCTTTTATCCAAAAGAAATAGTTGTATAATCTGATAGAATAATTATGAATATTTTATATTGTTTGAGACTCCATTTGCAATGACCTCCCCTTATTACATGGAGAATGTGTCACTTGGCGTAAATAGCGTGAATAAAACAAAAAATTAAAGAATCGGGCTGCTGCAGGTATGAACAAGATGAGATTTGGATGAGATCTGGCAGTTATTCGGACTTTCGACTTACCAATGGTTAGAGCGACGCTACGTTAAAGCAGCTTCCTATCGGTCGATTGTTCGATTTCTGCCGCAGGAATTATTCTATTTATATATTTATTCTATTTACGCTGTCAAGGACTAGTGACATTCTCCATATAATAACGTGAGGTTGCTTCAAATAATATAATGCATTTATACATATGTATAAACACATCACACATCCGATACTGAAGTATTGATTTGTACTTTGGTATATGTATAGTCTAGGAAGCTTTTTAATCACTGAAGACGTAGAAGAATTCTTTTTTTCAAAATTTATGTCATTTCAGTCAATTAATAGCTGTCAATGTAATTTAACTGATAATGTTAGCTTTTCAAAGGGTTTTATGTTTTATCCAGAATAACATATTATGTAGGTTACCCCCAAAACATATTTGACGATGGGGGATCAGTAAGTATAACAACGGATGTGACTCGTTGTTCGTGTCACTTCTGTTGTGTGTTTAACAATGTGAATATTTTATCCGTTATGACAGATTTAATCTCAGATTGCATGGAAATTCATTTCATCTTTAAGGAATACTAGTCAACCAGAAAAGATTATTCGTGTCAATTTTCTATTGACGTATTCAACAGAAGAAATTGACGAAATGCTTCAAGATCACCAATCTTGAACTGAATTATCTCACTTCAATCAATATCTTGAATTTCTTTTAACTAAACTTGCTTTTCCTATATGGTTAGGACGTAACCAAATAGCATTCTAGTAGTAACACCTTATGGTCTCTCTCATCAATATACTTGAGACAATCGTTATTTAGTATTACACGTTCAATTTCCCATCCTATCCAACTACCAATCAGTCAAACAAATGGACCAGAGCAAAAATTTTCCCCCAATTCTAAATATCAGCTAATTCAATGATTTTCCACACTGACAAAGACCAAATCCATCTCTTTTGGTTAAAAATGGACTAGAAAGTATTCAGAAAGCAAAGACCACTGACAACATAATTGTCATTAAAAACTACTTAAAGAGTTGACTGTAGAAATTCAAGGATCGGTCCTAAAATTTATTCACTCCTTCGTTTGCTTATGATCTACCTTTCCACAAAAATTCATAGAGAGATTTTTTAGATATTGTTTTATATGTAAGCATATTGACATAAAATTGTGCACTGTTTCACAACAAGATTTGAACACTTCCTCTGTAGCTCATTCCAGATCCTTACAGAAAATTACATTAATTTTTTTTTTAGATTAATTTTTAAGGGG
The DNA here is from genome assembly GCA_963457665.1 of Thysanoteuthis rhombus. Classification (NCBI taxonomy): domain Eukaryota; kingdom Metazoa; phylum Mollusca; class Cephalopoda; order Oegopsida; family Thysanoteuthidae; genus Thysanoteuthis; species Thysanoteuthis major. The sequence continues at coordinate 1,330,804 of OY735234.1, read as the reverse complement.
TGGGAGTTCTACCCGAATCTACCCCTCAAATTCAATCAGATATTCTGTAACCCCTGCCCTGTCCTCCCACCAAATGTCATTAAAATTCTTTGAGAACTCTCTGAGATATTCTGCGAAAAGACACATAGACAGACATGAGTGAAGACATATACTTTAAATTTCATCGAATTAAACAAGATTTTGAACCAAAGGAGAAGAAACAAGCAAAAGGGGGCGTGGTTTTGCCTGTAGACGGAGCCGTCGTATGTTTGACTGACGGTCAGGACCGTATTAAAACCACAATGGTCCCTACACCACCCGTAACTATTGGAACCACCATATCGACATTATAAGAATTCTGATCAGTAAGTTTATATATAAGTATAAACATAGTAAAATAGTTTATTGATTGGGAAAATTTGAAACAAAGAAGCGTTATCGTGTTTTTGACATGAAAACTAAAGCATTAAATCGTTTTTGAGCCATTGTTTTTTTACCAGCCTCTTTTAGATGGTAAAAATATAAAGTTTAGATCAGTGGTTTGTTAACTTGGGTACGTGTACCCCTAGGGACACGCAAGAATAATTACGGGGATGCACGATGTTTGTAAAAAACAAAGGAATTTTGAAGTATCATAACCAAGTACACAGAATTAGTATGTCTAGTAAATCTGACGTAGGATTGGCAATCTTTTCTTACATCCCCGACGGAAAGCTTTTTAGACGGGAAGGGAATGAAGTTCTCATACACTTATGCATACACATACCACACACGGGTATGTATGCACGTGTGTATGTATGTATGTATGTGTGTATGTGCATGTGCTGTGTATGAGTTTGTGGATTTGGGATTTCCGCTGAAATGTCGTTCGATGGAAAGTAGTGCCATGGCTATGATCTGCAATCATCCGAAAAGAAGACAGGATTGCTTTACAAAACTACAAAGAGGGAAGACTTCGTGATCGTAAGGACATCCGTGGCAAACAGATTCAAAACTGCTGCTGGGATTTCACGTGTGTCAAGTGAGAATTCAAGTTTGCAAGTGTCGGGACACGCCAACGCCGAACGTTTTTGCAACAATCCTTTCGTCAAAATAAGCATCTTCAGTGTGGTACAGAACTTGTTCTTTGGAATCATGAACAATGTCCCAGGTTCACCTTGGTGATGAATCCAAATTCAACTTACTGGGATTTTATGGTAAAAAGACTGTAAGGAATAGAATAGTTGAGTGACTAACGACTCAATTTGTTGAGGCAAATCTTGTTTGAAAGTGGCTGTGTAATGCTTTGGGGCATCATACCTGCAGCTGGCGTTATCCATCTAGTTCATCTGCTTGAGGAGATGAACACCGAAGTCCATTAATGACTTCTTCGACAACATGTTGTTACATACCTCCGTTCAGACGCCCATCTCCATTCAGGATAATGCATCTTGTCAAACTGCCAAGAAAGTTAAGGACTTCATGAACCAGGAAAAACTTTCAATAATGACCTGGCCTGCCTAACGCCCTGACGTCAATCTAATAAAAAAAATGCGTGTAAGCTGATAGAAGAGCGTGTCTAACGTTTAAATGAACAAAAACAGAAGATTTTGAAAGATCTTTGGGAGAAGATTGAAACTGAATCGACAAAATCAATCCTGAATTTTGCAAAACTGACGCTTGCAAGTAAAAATGAACAAGGTCCACCAAACTAAAGACTGATTTTGAAATGAATGTATCAATTTTTTAAAAACTTTTTCCAAGTTCAAAAAAGAAGATTGTTCTTAAACTGATACCATTTCCGTTGCGCGAATATTTTTTGGTTATTATGGAGGTTTGTTAATATAACAATGTAGTCTAACATTTAGCAATGAAAATGTTACAGTCTACTTTATTTCTATTAGTAATAAGAATGGATTAACTATTGTTAGTATATCTATTTTTTATGTATAGTTCGTTGGAAAATCTCGGGGTTGAACATTCTGGTGCTGATTGGTCTAGTGTTGAAACGACGTCGCTTTAACAGCTACGCTGAACCGTTGGCGATAAATCTTACCTACAACCCCCACCAGCTAGTACTGAAAGCAGCTGGGGACCATGCAATGAGACTCTGGTGGCGATCCTACTAATCCTCCTCCAAGACTAATCCCTGCTCCACACTCAGTAATGTAACCAAAGCCTCTCTTCCTAACCATGTCTTCTGATCGGGCAGTGTATGTCTCTTAGTAATCATTTCACGTGAGCAAGTTATGTAATTTTACTCATATGAGACATCAAGCTTCCTTTAGCCTGTCAGACTGGGTAGTACGGAGAGTTTCTGTCGGCTGGCAAGACGAAGTCATTCTCTGGGGATAGCAGTCTACTCCCTCTATTGGGAATTACTTCTAAATATCAATAGCCATTACGTCATCCATTACATCATGGAATAATTCATGGGAAAATACTGATACCTCTGCTTTACGAAAATTAGCTTCAAGCCACTTAGCATTCAAGAAAGCTGCCATGGATTTAAACTGTGTCTGTGAGTGTCATCGCCTTCCCTATTTTGTGAATCTGTTTTCAGAATGAGTCCTGATGATTTAGAAAAGAACGGTACAGCTTGTAAGGATGTTTCGGCTATCGTAAGACTGTCAGATATAAATTATTCTTTGGTTTGTGAATTAAAAAAAAAGTCACCATATAAATCATCATCATCATCATCCGTCGTTGGACATAGACCTTCCCTTGGATTCTCCACATCCCTATCATGGGCGTCGCAGAGCCAATATTTTCTGAACCTTACCAGTTCGTCTCACTATCTCATATTCTGCCAGATTTGGTTCTGCATTTGACCTCTAGGGATCCATGTTGTGAGTCGTGATGTTCATCGGTTGTGTGCCACTCTTGCAACATGACCAGCCCATCGCTATTTCAGTCTCCTAATGGATTCTATGATGCCTTGGACTCTTGTTTTCCCCTTATATATACTTTGCTGTCTTGTGGTCTCTCCATGTGATGTTTAGCATGATGCATGATTCTCAGTTTTCGGGTCAGTCAGTCTCTCAGTTAGGTTCCATGTTTCAGCTCTATAGGTGACTACCGAGGGATGCATTGGTTGTATACTCTTCTTTTCAAGACTAATACGATTTTCTGGTTCTTGAAGACTGATTTTGCTCTGCCGGGGGCTAGAGTGATTCTTCGCTTGATTTCTTCTTCTTTGAAGGATGTAATAGAGTCATATCATCGTATGTAGATGTAGTGGTCTACTTTATCCAGCTTTGCGTTTCCGATTTTGATTGTTGTGCGTTCATTTCAGACACTTTTATTATACATGATCTTTGTTTTGCTGATGTTCATGAGAAAATCGACCTATTTGCTCTCTTCGTTCAGTTAATCTAGAATTAGTTGGAGATTGTGGAAGTTCTCTGCAAAAAGGACGATGTCTGAGGTTTACTCAGATATTCGCCGTCTATTCTGATTCCTTTGTTTTTCCAGCCTAGGTTTCTACTGATCATCTTGAGGCAGGCTGTAAGGAGTTTAGGTGACTTTTGGGGGCTGAAAAAAACTCTCAGTCTTTATGTAACCTGACAAAGGAGCTGCTGTGACGGTATATATGATGCAGTACTTTGACATATACGATGTCTACACCTTGTAGGGTGATAGCATCAATGACACTGGGAATTCCTACTAAATCGAAAGCCTTCTCGAAGTCTACAGATGCTACCGCAAGTGGCACTTGATATTCTGCTGCTTTCACTTTTTGTCGGTTTATCGAATGGAGAGCTGAGTAGCTTCTTTTAAAGCCAGCTTGTCCCCGTGGTTGGTTTTCATCTACCGTTTTTGTGATTCGGTTGGTGATAACTATAGTGAAAAATTTGTTGATAAAGTTGAGTAGAGTAATTGGTTCGTAGCTGTTGAGGTCTTTTGGGTTTCCTTTCTTTATGTAACAGGATTATGATTGCAGTGTTCCAATCTTCTAGGGCTTCACTTTGTTTTAGGCATAAGTTGAATAAAATGGCTAGGTCCCTAGTGATGATCTTACCAGCTTTTTAATGATGGTTGGCAGGTAATGTGTGCTGGCCCCCTTGAAAAAAAACAAAAAAACAAAATAATCATTAGCCTTTTAGCGTCCGTAGTTGGACATGGGCCTTCCCCAAGATTTGCCCGACCTCTCTATCCTGGGCGTCACAGAGCCGTTATTTTCTAAACTCCTGTCTTTTCTCTAATATATTGTACTGTCTTGTGATTTCTCTATGTGAGGTTGAGCATGATTCTCTCTTATGCACGTTGGATGGTTCTCAGTTTAAGGGGAAGTCTTTTGGTTAGGTTCCATGTTTCAGCTCCATAGGTGACTATTAGGAGGATGCATTCATTGTATACCCTTCTTTTTGGCACTATTGGAAGTTTCTTATTCTTGAAGGTTGAGCTTGACCTGTCAAACTCGTGTGATTCTTCGCTTGATTTCTTCTTTTGAGGATTTCATGGAGATTCATAGTCCTCGGAAGTAGTCAATTATTTCCGGTTCTGCGTCGAACTTTAGTGAAGCCCTCGTTCAACGATTCCCAAGTAATGTGTTTGATGACTTTTAAAGTCAAACACCCCAAAATTGAATTTATGTGAATCTGTTAGATCTACTCGTATGAATCTTTCGAACAAAAACTTCTCCATTGACATATTTAGGTTATACTCTTACTTTGACCTCTAGAGATCCATGTTGTAAGTCTTACAATTGGATCTTTTTTTTAGACTGGTCAAAATTTTCCTTTATGCTACATTTCATTTTGGCTCTTCGAAATTGTTTCCTCGTCATTTATTTTTTAAAAATTTTCGTTTTATTTAGTTTTTATCTCAATGCTTCCCACTCGTTCTTGGATGTCCTTTGTATTTTACAATGTAGTGCCTTCGCCTGTGAGCGGTTGGATCATATATTGAACCCTTAGAAGACTGCTTGAGGGGAGTAAATCTGTTTTCCAAAGATGCTGAGGTTGTTGGTATTTGACAAAGTACCTTCCACGTGAATAAATTTCCCCCTCCCCATCATACTGCCTGAGTGCAAACTTTGCACCATCGATTCTCGCAGATAACGTCGCACACGAACCAAATCAGGCGATGAACATTCGTTTGCAGGGTTACACTGGATGGCCTGTAGCTATGCTGCACCATACGCAACAAGAATCGATGTACTGTTTGTTGTGGTGCATTCCTTTGTTCATCTTGATCAAAGCTATTTGTAGTATAGTAGCCTTTTTGTTGAGTTCTACGTCTCGCATAGATTAGTCTTGGCTGCCCAATGCCTTGTCGGTGGTTGGTTAGTTATCCTTACAACTGCCAATAGGTACTCACAAATGAACACGAGAATCCTACAAAATGTGCTGTTTCGAAAATGCCCTGACCTGGTCCTCAGGCCAGAACAAATATTATCGAAGTCACCCGAATCTTTTTTCTTGACGATAGCTGCGGCATTCAACACATCAAAACGAAGTCCTCTAAGTCAGCTTACCCGCGTATATACTTGTGACCCTGGCATGCACAGTTGTTACGAAGCAATAGCTACCATTCTTGCCACATAAACATATTTCAGATCATCAGCTTACACATATTTACACACAGACACAGACAAATGCACTTATAAATATGCATACATCAGTATATCTATAATAATATTTGAGCCTTCTTTCTATTTGATTGTGTCCTTTCCATACTAAAGCTACAAGGCCTAATATATTGCATGTAGACTCACAAAACATCAGCTCGTTGTATAGGCTATGTGGAGTTGACATCTGAAGTAATTCAAAGTCACCAGTGGTCATCTCTAATCAATCTCCTGTTCTAAACATTAGAAACAAATAATTTTGTAGCTGAATTACTGTCAATCATTCTTCTTATGAATGACATACAGATTTCTTACCATAAAATCAATTTTTATACAAGTTTTGAGGGGTATTTCTGTCTCATATCACTTTTATTAAAAAAAATAGTTGAATAGCCTCCCGCTACTGTTAGTAGCACAAGTATTATCACAACACACATAGCCATGGTACTGTTTTTCACTCCTAATCCATTTCCCCATGACAAGATTTAGCCCAAATCAGGTCATTGAGAGCGGAAGGAGAAGATGTGTAGATATATCCAGGCACAGGGCTGTGTTACTACTACCACCACTACCATTAAATTGTGTCATTTTTTTATTTTAAAGTTTAAAGTAATTATTCTATCATATTTTCCATCAGATGAATAATTACTAATCATGACTATTTCAGACTATTTACTTCTATCATGTATGGATATTTATGGGGCTTGGGTGAGTGGCAGTGGGCGGTAGTTCTTCAAATACTCTATTGAACCATTGTCTTATAGTTCAGATATAGCACCAATATTATAAAATAGGGGAGGTAACTCATTTATTTTTGAATTGTCTACCTTAGATATTCACAAATGAAACGAACGGTAGTTAGGCGTGTGTTATGCTTGGGTTACTAATTCATATTGCAACAATTACGGCTTTAAACCAACTTCAATTGAGTTGGGGTTAGTTTCATCCTTGGGCTATGTTGATCTTCTCTGTATCATTCCAATCTTAGTGTATGCAAAGTTTCCACAGACTAATGAGATGCTTCAAGATTTGAGTTACTAAAACAAATATTTTCACAATTAGACAATCTGGTTTCAGCTATTTATGGTGATATTTTCAGTGAAAGATCATGGGCAATAAACTTTTGCTTTTACTGCATTCTATACGAAAAATATCTTAATCAAAAAAAGATTCCTGAATCAGACCTATTCCCAAATTTAATCAATTGTTCTTAGCTTTGGCCCACCCTTCCACAAAATGTCTTCAAAGTTCATTGAAAACTTACGAAGCCATTGAATGGATGAATAGACATGAATGAATATATATACTTTTTCCAACTTTGTTGGCAGAGGAGAAAAAACAAAAAACAAACACGATGGATATTTTTTTTTTTACAAAAAAGTTTATTAAATTATAAAATTAGAATATTACAAGCAAAAACGCTCAAAAATTTTCTCTCTACCAAAACAATCAGCATTTTAATTTAATTTGTATCAACGATATTAACATCAGAAAAAAAACATTTTCAGATTTTTTCTCTTTATTAAAGGGAGATAAATGTTGATAATGACTGAGCTTCTGTCTGTTAAACATCCAGTTTGTTCCATTCAAGTTGAGTAGAAGAACAAGCCATCATTACAAACAGCAAAAGAAGAGAAGAATGAGTGGATTTGTTTCTTATTGAAACTTCAAAGAAAACCTTTACAAACTCAGCATGACTAAGCAGAAATTCTTGATCTTCCAAAAGGATTGGATAATTCACAACCATTTGCATAGGGGAGAGAAGCTATGAGGAAAAATATTAATATGAAAATCTCAAAGAGTTTTGAAACTGCACTATCATTGAATCACACACACACAACTGAGATATATATATATATATATATATATATATATATATACATACATATATATATATACATATATATATATACATATATATATATCAGTTTGATTGTCTGTAATTGTATTTGCTTGTAATTCAATCAATGTGAGTACACAAAGATTTATTTAAAATTTTTTTGTGACCGACTCGGATTTGAAGATGTGACCTGCTTGCTGGGGGTCAAACTCTATGTTAACACTACTAAATGCGTCAGAGACATTCTTAGGATGTGTGATGAAAAATCTTGGCCAAATTCTCGAGTTTTATCAGCAGTAACTGTCGTCAATTGTATGTGAACAGATATTTTCGAATAACAGTATTTAGCGAAAGTATTTTTGCAAATTTAAAAGAATTTTTTTTCAGAAAATTATTCCCACTATTGTGCACGTTAATTTTTCTCAAAAATTAAGAATTCAGAATAAAAGTTAGATTCAGTATTTAGAGGAATTGTTTCTTTTAATTCTTTAGAGTAGGGTAGTACTGGACTGTTAATTTCCATCCATCATACGGAAGTACACCTTCGAAGTATTCAGTTACTTCCATTAGTTCCTTTCACTTACTTCCTTATTGATGAAAATATATAGGGCAATCCTTTGTTTTGTGATTGCGAAAATTTCAACTATTGTTGAAAACAACTACAGATACAGAAAAGGGTTAGAACTATTGTTACACCAGGTGATAGTCAAAGTAATAACAATATAATTTATATATTAACCTGTTTTCTTTTTGTGAATTTTCGACACATTTGATGTTGAAAACATCGAGCAAGTAGGTTGAACTTTACAATATGTTATTTGTACGATTTCAGTCGTCACTTTATTTTTGCCCCCTTTTCTACATCAGAGTCGATTTCAACCATGGTTAAATTTTTTTGCCTTCACAAAACAAAAGATTGTCAAATAACATTTAAGATTGAAAGAAATTTTTTAATAAATTTCATATTATTGGGTAGTTTAATAAAAGGGTAGAAAAGGGTAAGAATAGATAGGAGAGAAGGTAAGGTTAGGTTGTTTGATAACTACCTAACCCTCTCTTCTCCCTTTTCCATTCCTACCTTCTTTTTGAACTACCTCACTTTTTTTCTCCCCACTACCTTCTTACCCTTTCATAAAACTACTTGACTTACTTATCTCCCAACTTTGTCAGACTTATAGTACAAGTAGCAGTCATAAGTAGAGCCTGTTGCGTACTTATGATAACCGTCAATGAAACAATTGGACACTGACTAGTTCGTGGGTTGATCCTAAAGAAACATCTGATTAAAGTGACCAAACTTTCTTGAAATTCCTGCTTGGAGATATTTTTAGCAATAAGAAAAACAAACAGAAAAATCTGATAGTCATGCGAAGATTGTTTACAAGATTGTTCTTTTGTATCCACTCAGTCTCAACCAAACATTTTTCTCCAAAGGATAAAATGTGCAGAAATACATAGAAAAAACAACAGACCTTATTTCATTCTACTCTATAATTCTCAACATAGAAAGCAGCCAATGAAAAGCATTTTTCTCTTCTTTTCAGTACATTTTATGGAAGCACTCAAGAAAATTCATTATAAATCTAAAGTATAAAGGCAACTCCAAAAAATTAAAAAAAAATATCTACAGCTATAATATTTGATATCAAAAGAGTCAGTTTTCATTCAGTCTTTTTCTCATATTATATTCTGATGATGACACGGATAAACATTAAAAAATTGAGAAAGCAAACCATTATTTGAACATCTATGACAATACACTGATTATCTAGGACGAGTATCCTCATCTTGTTTGTTATAGTCTGGGAACAATGGCTTAATGAAAGGGGGGACAGCAAAATACCAGTCAGAGGGCCAACTCTGGCCACCCAGTTTCATCGAGTACGTGATGTTACAGATCTAAATTCTGTTTTTTTCTCATCTACATTAGAATTTGGATAATTAAATTCAGTATCAAAAAATTGCAGTGGCCCCAGACAAATGTTTAAACGATTTGCATTTCCCTTCTTTTATAAATATACACAAAATTTGAACCACTATTTGATGATATTTCGAACTTCCTAATTCTCCTTAATTGTCAGCACCTGGAAGTTTTTGTAGGTATAATCTCTTATAATGAAAAACATTGAAATAATTAGAACAAAACAAATTTCCATAGCCTTGTATGATCAACACTTGATTCATCAATCACTTTTTTCTAACCCAGCTCACTATCAAAAAAGTTTGCTGACCTTCGCTTAGTAGATAAAAGCATTGGTTAAGCGTATTACCTGTCTGGCAGCCATTTTGAGGATACAAGTCTTGAGTAAATCAGTGTATGATAAGACTACAACAGTTGAAAAATTTGGTTTTACATCCAACTATAATGCTGATTTGGGAGTAGCCTTCATCTTTGGTCTTAAGACTGTTTGATATGTTTTTTTATAGGCTATTCAAAAGATGTGTTTTTTTTAGAAGTCCAGCTGTTTATATTACGTATCAAATCATCTTCAATACTCAGAAAGATTTAAATCAATTCATGAGTAAATTTACAAAGACTGACATTTTTAGCAACTGCTGATTCAAAAAGACTTTATCATTTAAAAAAAAACAAACTAATGAAACATTTCTAAGAGAATGCAAAAATGTGTTACCTAATACATTGAAGATTAAGTACCGAGTTTTTCTTCAATGCATCAAAACTATAAGAAAAAGATTCTAAAAAGCAGATATATGGACATACAACCTACCCCCCCATCCCATTTAGTTTTTTTTAGACTAAAATTGTTAGTTCTATGTATTCTGCACAAATTTTGAAACTCCAAATATCTCTGCCCGACCCTGACATAGCTGAAGTTGCCAAGGCACTGAATTCTCCCTTTGCATAGAGGTAGGCAACTTTTTCTCTCTTTGCATGGAGGCAGGTAACCTTACACAAAGGCGGGAGATGGACGGTGAGGGCCAGGCAGAGATAAATGGAGCACTTTAACCTCAGCAACCTGTGACTTGTGGGTTTTTCCCTGACCTCTTGGTAATGTTGAGCTTCACAATCTCCTCAGCACAAGTCGGATGAATCCCAACTGTATTCATTACGGTATTCATGGAGGCACCAGCCCTGCAAAGAGGCGAAAAAAAGAAAGTTAAGAAAAATATTATTACAGTATTAACAAAGATTCTGAGACAAAGTAGAGCTTCTTTTATTGTACTAAACAGTAACTACGGGCTGGTTACTCTCAAAATCCAAAAGAAACAACAGATGGTCAGTTGCTGAAAAGTGTGAGAGGCATAATATGTTTATATTCATTAGGTACATGTCCTTGTAAATATCATATTTTTTATATATTAATAGCTCTATTCACAGTGTTAAATATTGAGCACTGTTATTGAACATCTACAAAAGAAAAAATCTGTTTCCATTGGTTTTCTGTTTGTTTGTTACAAATTGAGAGATATGTATATATATATATATAGAAAATTGTATACTGATGGAAACCCACAACAATTTTGTTTCACAATATAATGATTTTCAGTTATACCAGAAAGTATCCCAAAAAATAGAATTCAAATGTGGCACACAAACTGGACATAGTTCTGCACATTGCGCTGTTAAGTGTCACAGGTCAACACTGCTCTGAAACAGATTGCCACATGATGGCTAATATGTTGCTCATATTTTTAAGCAATAGCTGATAAAAAAACAAAACAAAACAAGCAGAGTGTTTGTGAAGTTTTGTTTTCTTTTGATGAAACTGCTGCTAAAGACAAATGTTTCAATGTGTGCTATGATTCAAGGGAACAAGTTCGAAATGACTCAAGTTTCTTTCCAAATTTGTGATCAGGGATGAGTCTATAATTCTGTTTTTTGGGGATACTCAATTTTATATATATATATATATATATATATATATATATATATGCACACACACACACACACACTTCTCTGGCACAAAGAATCTTATTAAGTCTTATAAAATTGCTTATATTCATACAAACAGTGACTACTGTGACACAGGATAAAAGAATTTATTCATTTATGTGGAATTTGGTGAATAATTTATTTCATTCTGGGTGTCTTAAACAAGATGTAAGTAATTTTGTTCTTCTACTTCAGCGAAGTAGATATAAAGTTCACTAGTACTACTTGTCAGTCGTTTTTTTTTTAGTCAAATGTAATTGATTATGGCAGCCTGCAGTTAATTTGATTACATTCGAATATGATATTCAACAATAATAAAATCATTTACCGAAAGGCAGTCACGAATCCTTGAATCACTTCACCAGCATTAGGACCCAAATAATGAAGACCCACAAGTTTTCCGGCTCCTTCTCGCATAGAGATGAACTGCAATAGAAAGAGTGACACCTAAAGGGGTCATAATCATTTACATCTTTCTCTGCTGCTTTTATTGCTCAACACTTTCAAGACTACAGAGACATAAATATCCTGAGATTTCTATGCTGGGATATATATAACCCATAGGTTTCTCTTAGAAGTCTTCTGGAACATTTCAATTCAAGCATCAAGTACCTTAATGGTCGTGAAATGGTTATTGCGATCTAAAATTGTGAAATGAAATGTTATTTGATAACTTAAACTGACTTATGTTCTTTTTAAAATCATATATCTTAACTAATAAAAGAAGCTTCAAAATACTAAAGCTACTATGGTCAGTATCCATCTGATGATGGCTGGAGAATCTGTAAGTCAAAATTTGGGCTGGTTTAGATAAATGAGTGAAAAAGTTCCATGAGCAAAAATAATGGAGAAAAAAAAAAGACAATTTTAAGCAAAAAAAAAAGAAATTAAGAAACACAGAATCAAAGTAATGATGAAGCATTGAAATAACTTTGTCAACCCTGAAACAGAAATTAGCAAAATAAAAGGTAGAATGATATTGGGATCAATAGATTGGAAGACCGAGGCAACGAGTTGTGTACAGATAAAGAAGAAGTTCAGGAAAAAAATTTATAGAGAAGAAAGGGAACGAAATTGAGAAGAAGTCTAGTTAGTCACTTGATAGAAACTGTTACAAAACCTATGTCTTTTGGCAGCATGCCTTGTTGGAGGTGATCAATTGAAAAATTTGAAAAAGGAGTGATAAATGAATAAATTGCTTCTCTCACCTTCTGTTTGGGCGGTGATCACTAAAAAGTCAGAATTTTCAAAAAATAAGCAGGCACAAAGTAAGGGATCAACCATGAAATTACATTGTAAATTACCCCCCCACCCAAATATACTGTGGTGGATGGTACCAAAGAAACGTTTTTCTCTAGACACAACAACTCACTAGCTCCATTGATGCAGCCTGTACACATTATACACAGCCAGCAAAACCAGATTAAAAACTGAAGAAAACTTTGTTGACAAGATGTTAAAATGTTCCAGAAGACTTCCAAAAAAAACCTATGGGATATATATATATATATATATATATATATATATATATATATATATATATATATCCTACCTGCCAGTTGATTCAAAAGAAAAGAAAGGTTAAATATAACTTTTTACTTATCTTCACCTTTATGAAACATTGAGATGAATCCCTCTTAGGCACTGTGTATTCCAAAGGTTGGTAGAAAGCGTGATAAACCTGGATTGGATACAAAAAAGCTAAATATAAACATTAAGTGATGATTGAAAGAAACCGTTTCTTGTATTTTATGAATAAAAATGACACAACCAGCCTCACCAGCCTTGCAATTTAATAAAGGAAGGGTAAATATAACTTTGAATTTCTACCAATACTAGGTGCACAACTATTAATTACCTAAAAAGAAAATAAGAACCAAAAGTTAAACAATCAGTGATGGTGGTAGTATGGGGAGGAGTAAGAGGAAGATAGGGATGCTTCAACCAAAGGCCTGGAAGTAATTTCATATCAATCCAATATGATACAGCTGAGAAAATTGATATTTAGCATTTCTACTTGTAGTAGTGTCAGGAGGAGGAGGAGGAGGAGGTAGATGTGGTTGTGCAAAAGGTAGACAAGGATGGTTCACCCAAAAGTCTGAATCAAGTTTCATATCAATCGAACAAGTTCCAGCTGAGAAAATCGATATTTGATGTATCAGGGATTGACTGACCCAACCAAAATCTAAAAGAATGGTTTTCTTTGTGTTGTGACAGCATTCATTCTCAAAACAATTAGCATATTTTTGTTACTGATTCACTATATACCTTGAAATCAATTTTTTTTTTCCTTTGTTAATATAACTTTCTTGTAATTTTTTGCCCCCAACTCAGCTTTCATCACCAAAATCCTGTCTTGAAGTCTTTGTTTGTTTTTTTTTTCATGCTGGTTTGATTTATGCCAACTGAAAATTGTGGTCTAGAAGGCATTAACTCTAGTTAATCTGATAATTCCTTTAGAGATGAAAAAAACTGATTTCTAGGATCATAATGAGCCATTATCATGATTCACTATTTTGGCAACAGCCATTGGTTGTTTCTAACATTGAAGATGGAAGAAAATAACATTTTCAGCATATTGTGCTTAATCATTTTAAGGAGGTAAAAATATGACAAGCATAAAGAGTTTTCAGATGATTCAACTCCTTGCTGTTCAATTATCTGAAAAACTCTTTGAATTGATTCTTCTGAAAACTATAGACAGTATAAAAAGATCTATGCAGTTTATGGAGAAGGTAATGTGAATGGAAAAAATTGTGTCAAAAGTGGTTTGCAAAGATTCGTGCTGAATATTTTTCACTGAATGATGATCAACAGTTGGGTAAACTAAATGATAGAGATCAAATCAAGATGTTAATGCCAACACACTCAAAATATCCGAGTGTTGAAAATCATCTGCACTACATTGGTTATACCTGAAGTTTGGTGTGTGGCTTCCACGTAAGTTAAAAACCCCCTCAAAAACAAAACAATAAACCAACTTTTCAAACGATATTTCTATGTATGATGCGCTACTTAGATGTACTGAAAACAGGTCTGGTTAGTCACTCATCAGAAACCATCAGGTGACTAATATCTTTTGACAGCATGCTGTTTTTAGGTGATCAATAAAAAAATTGGATGATCAATGAATTGACTATTTGTCTTGAATTTTGTGAGGCAGTGATCACTAGAAAGAAAGAAAAAAAAAAAATCAAAAAAAATCGCAGAATTTCAAAAAAACCCGGTTAACTATACCAAAAGTTGGTCTTCATCCAGGAGACGCTGCATATATGATGAGATTGGAAAGGAGTCCTCTACTATGAGTTTATTCTTGAGAATTACACATACGATTCAAACAAATACTTCCGCCAGTTATATCAAATGAAGGCAGCAACGGTCAAGAAAATATTCAGAATTAGTTATGAGAAAGAGTATAATATTCCATCAGGTAAATGTTAGGCCACATGTTTCTTTGGCAACTGAACAAATGTTGTTATAGACTGATTGAAAAGTTTAAACTCATTTACTGTATTCACCCGATATTGCATGTCTAGATTACTCAATATTAGTTTTTAAAGAATTCTCTTAATGAAAAACATTTCAATTCCATAGATCCCACCAAAATGTACTTCTGCAGAAAAAAATTCATATATATATACATGCCTTAAAAAAAAAATCATCTCATAGAAATTCAAATATATCCGTGAATTTTCTCACTTGTAATAACTAGTCTCAAATATTCCAAGAAATACATGTTACCTCGAGGTTGTCTTCTCCAAATTTGTGAATAGCTTCATCTTCTGACAATCCAATGCAGCTGTATTCCAGGGGAGTAAATACTGTAGTCCCGATCTGGAAAATGGCAAAATTTTAGGCTATGGTTATTTACTCCAAAAATTCTATCAATAAGTTCTGGCTAATTTTCACCATATCAGATAATTCAAGACTTCTTTAGAAGACATTTACAAGTCAAGATGTAATCAGACAGTGTATACCTCAGTTAATGCCATTGTCATTAAAAACTAATCAATCAAGTTATAGATCACAAAAAATATTTCTGTTGGATTCAGTAATTTTGTCATTACTGTGTTGTGTCTTGCAAAATTGACAAAATCCAAAAGATATTCCTGGATCAGGTCCAAAATTTAATCAATCAATCCTTGACTTACCAATCACACACCCACCCACAAAATGTCATTGAAAACTCTGGGAGATATTGTGAGGACAGACAGAAAAACATGGGTGAATATATAACCTCAGCCCAACTCTGTTGGTAGAGGTTAAAAAAACCCCAACAGATTGGGTTAGTCACTCAATAGAAACCATCACATAACTAATGTTTTTTTGCAGCATGCTATGTTGGGGTGATCAATTAAGAATTTGGAAAAGGGGGATCAATGAATAAATTGTTCCTTTTGGGCAGAGATCTCTAAAAAGTTTGAATTTCCCCCCAAAAAAACATGAATGCTGCTTGACACAAACTAAGGGAACGATTTAGCATAAACTTACATTGAACATGCCCGACTAAAAACCTTTTTTGGGAGGGAATTTTCAAAAAACAAAAATGATAAGGAGTGAAATGTTTAAATTTCAAACCTTCAACCTTTGTTAATGCAGTCTGTATGTGCAGTCAATACATAGTCATCCAGGCTCATTTGGAAACTGAATAATCTATGGTGATAGTTTCAGTTGACTATTTCTAAAAAGCATGGACCATATTTTCCCATTTAGAATTTTTCATTACGATTCAAAAGCTAAAATGTGTGTTGTTTGGGTATTATACTCAAGTGTAATGATCTTAACATTTTGTTTACTTCTATCAACAAAATGACGTGTTTGTGACCCTCCTTTTCTTCATCATCATCAGCCTTTTAGTGTCCATCATTGGATATAGACCTTCCCCAAGTTTTGCCAGACCTCTCTATCATGGGCATTGTGGGGCCAGTACTTTTTGAATTCATCTAGCTTGTAATGCCATCTTATTTTATGTTGGCCACAATTTTGCGTATGATCTTTGGGTATCCATGTTGTGACTTGTGATGTCCAGTGGTTGTCTGACATTCTTGCAACATGTCCATCCCATTGGAATTTTCAAATGGTATTTATGATGTCTTGGACTCCTGTCTTTTCTGTAATATACTGTGCTGTCTTATAATCTCTCCATGTGAGGTTGAACATGATTCCCTCATGAGCATGTTGCATGGTTCTCAGTTTGAAGGTCAAAATTTTAGAATGTTTCTACTCTATAATTGACCATCGGTTGGATGTATTAGTTGTACACCCTTCTTTTTAGGAACGGTGAGATTTCTAATAAAACAAAATAATACATTTTTTAGTAGAAACACTCATTTTTATCCTTCATCTCCAGTAAGAAGAGTGGAAAGGGCAAAAGAAATTAATGGAGTCATGTGAAAACTAAAAAGCAGTCAGAGAATGCATAGCTCTTCCGATGCCATTGTTACTTATAACTGAATGAAAATCAGATCATACACAACTACGATGCAGGGGAGATAAGTGAGAAAATTCCTGGATCAATCCCAAAATTTAATCCATTCTTCTGTAGCCTATGGCCCACCCTTCCATAAAGATACAAGTAAAATCCTTTGAGAAATTTTGAAGATATTTTGTGGACAGACAGAAAAACACAAGTGAATACATATACTCCTTTCAACCAAATATATTTCAGCATAACACTTCAATAAAAACATTTCACTATGCTTCACCTTATTTCCAATTCAAATCAAAGTAGCAGAACTAACTTACAATTCACTAAGTAGGTTCTTCTAAAGATAAGTCATATTTGTAAAAATTCAATCTTACCAGACATTGTTGTAAGATAGTAGCTTCTCACTCATCCAGGGATGTATGTGCCAATGCCATGCGAAAGATCAACTGTGGATAGGAGTGGGGGGTTCGGGGAATAATGAAGCCACAGAAGCAATTTATGATAAGAAAAGAAATGGGCCAGATTAGAATCCCAAGTTGGCCTAACAGTTACCAGGATGGAGAATAAAATTGGCAAGTTCAAACTCCGGCTGGGACTGTTTGCGTTCACTTCACACTAATGCCCTTGAGAAAGACATGAATTCATTTCTCCCCCCAAATATGGGTAGATAGCAGGGCAGTTGGAGTAAGGTAGACCAACTTCATCATTGAGCTAGCAAGTTGGCCTCATAAAATTCACAATTGGCACAAGAAACAATGAATCAAAACTAATTCATTGCCTCATGTGTCACTCAACATGGGAACAACTGAATTCAAGTTAACCATCCAAATGAGGAGTTTAATCTGAAATCTAACAGTTACTCATTAAAAGCCAACAACAATAAACTCACCGTGGTGTAGTCCATCTGTAATGTGCCCCCTGCAAAAAGACGGCGTGCAAGCAGTTTTCCAGCCCTGATAGCAACAGGGGTCAATTCTGGTCGATCCTGAATTGAAAATGAATAAGGATTTCAATGTATGAGCATGAAAGATATCAAAACTTGAGGTCATAAAAATTTGTCTATGAGGTGAGTAATCTTAGTCATTTCACTATCTTCATAAAAAAGGTTTTGAAAAACTTTAGCCAAAGTCATTTGGGATTGAAGAGATTCTTTTTGTGTAGAATCCTAATATCTATAGAAGCCACAAGCAAAGAATTTGCCAGACTAGTTTACATAGCTCTATGGTAGCAGTCCCATATGTTTAATAAGTGAAAAGAAATGGAGGAGTTTTTTTTTTATTCATGATTTAAAATTAAGACATGATATTGCAAACCAATATAAAAGTCTCCACAAGAAAAAAATGCATAATTTTATAATCATAAAAATGGTGATAGCTTCCTTGAATGTGTCTCATGACCAGCTGATATGGCTGATCTCAGAGGTAACCACAGATCAATTTAAGGTCAAAAGTGCTATTACTAGCCAAACTGCCAAAAGGGACATCTTTTTTCATGACACTGCATAAACCAGAAGTGCCCTGATTGTAGGTGTCTATGTAAACATGATTATTTCTAAAACATCAGTGGAGGTGCCAATGGACTAGTGGTTAGCTGCATGGAAATATAGAATATGCAAGCTCAGTTCTAACTTTGATGGAGATAATCTAAATTCATACTGCACCCATGCCCTTGGAAAAGGCATGAATAGGAATAAATGATACAACAGACACTGAAAAAAAGTTCAATATCAAAAAGTTATTCACATACAGTAATTATCTAAATAAGTGAAGCATTTTGGAGAGAGGGCTTTTTCTCAGAAAATTGAAAAAATTATAATAAAATTCAATTTTATTCCTATATTTGTATATTCATGTTTATTTTTGCAAATTTTCTTAATGATAAAACAGAATTATTTTTTTCATTGGTTAGAAGCAACAATTCTAAAAAGAAATGAAAATTACCAGATCAACTGAAGATTGTCAGTATCTTTTTTAATGCAATTGATACAAAGTATACTGAACTCAGGTGATTGAATTCATATCAGATAATTAGAAATTTAGGTAAAGCTGGGTACTTCTGCTAGTAATACATATAACAAGTCTTATTCTATTTGCTGTATTTCCTGACCACTGACAATCCATTTAATCCAGATTTTTAATGAATATCTACAGTAAAATCATTCACAATTCATACATACAGCCCAACTGCCACTGCTAGTTCAATTAATTCAGTAATTGTGATTTGAAAAAATGTGTCTTCATCTCTTATGAATGAAAATTGGGATGAAACAATAATGAAAAATGAAAAAAAAAACACTGAATTTTCATATTCTTTACAACACATGCTTCAGCTATCAAGAGTCTCATCAAATAATCACTGTTGAATTTAGTGTTTCCAGTTTGTTACATATATACATAGGTTCAGAAATATAATGAAAAAAGCATTTATTTTACATACAGCAATTATTTACTTAATAAATTCTATCTATGTCAAATCAACAGATAGTATCTAATGAATGCCATAACATTGTTTATAGGATGAAGGCAAATTTGATGGAGTTTTAAAGCAGAACTTACGAGCAGTACATCACCGATTGCATAGATGTTGTCAGCTGAAGTTTTTTCAGAATCATCATTAAATCCCCCAATTATTTTGCCTGAAGGAGGATCAACTTTCACTGATGTATTGTGCAGACTTAAGGCATTGGTCATTGGCCATCGCCCTGTGAAAAAAAAAAAAATTGTCAACTGATTTTATACATTCTAAGAATTGTTTGGGCAATTGTATTTTATTTTTGTTGCTACTATAACATTTTGGTTGATTCATTACACAACTTCCAGATGTGTAATCTGTAAGGAAAAATAATCCTCTTATAAAGTAGCAAACAAACATGAAAAAAATTCTAATGTGTCCACAAAACATTGAATGGGAAATCTCATGATAGAAAAAAAAAACAGCGAATTGATTAAAAAAAAAAACGTCAGTTAACAGGAGACAGACAGAGTGATTTATAGAGATGTTGGACACATCTAAATAGAAATGTTAGCAATTATACAGATCAGCCCATTCCAAGTAACTCATATAACACAGGTGATTCCATATTTTATGGAGATATGAAGAACAGACGGAGCTATGAAATAATGAGACTGGGTTTATGTGAGTCAAACCACAGCAGGGATGTGTGAATCACAATTGAATAAAACAGCTACCTAATCATCTTGTATGTCAACTGAAGTTTATGGGGAAGTACATATGCACGTGTATTTGAGTGGCTCAAGATTTTGCGATGGTCAAGAGAATGTCGAAGATGTTGAACACTGTGGATACCCATGAACATTAAGAACCATCTCTTCATTGATGGAGACCATTTCTGTCATCATTCTGATGCCAACTTGTTGATCCTTCAAAAAAGTTTGATTTTGAACATTTTTGCCAGTTTACAAACAAGTATCTACTCCAATAATGAACAGTGTGATTTTCTTGGTTTACCGTCTATAACATTTGACTCTTCCACAGAGGAGTTAAACTCCTACTGAAACAAAAAAAAACCTTACCACCGATAGTTTCAGAATCTTCTTTACAAAGTCTGATTGGCAGACAATTGTTACAGGTACAAGTTGAAAGGAACAGAAAGATTGATTTACCTGTAGCCATTAAGACAGTTGTGAAATGTTCTTCTTCTTCTGCACCATTACTGAGTGCATATTTCACTTTGATCTGACCATTGGAGGCTTTGACCATTTGTTTTGGTTGGCATTTGTGTAGAAAATTGACACCATGATCTTCCATTTGTGTGCACACAAGCTTGGCCATTTCCTGTAAGTAAAAAGGCATGGAATTTCATTTGATGAAGTTTTAGTATAAAAAAAAGCTGGATCTATTATGAGGTGATACAAAAAAGTTTAGGGAATTTGTATAATCTATCAAATTACCCACCATTTCTTGTGTCTTCCCAAACATCTCACACATCTCTTAACCCATTTTAGATTTTAGAAATATTGAGTAAATGAGAATATATTAGCATGGTAATGCAAATTTATATGGTGGACCAAATACAAGTATAAGATGTCATAGGCCAGCGTGGCAGGGCCTAACACTCCCCATAGTTGGTACAATGAGAATTATACCGGCCTTTCCTGCAGGGTCATCAGTCCCAAAAGGCCCAGTCACATCACTTGCCAACAGTGAGTATCCAAACAAAACTCCTAAACCCTCACCAAGAGGACAACATTATACACTGGCACCTACAATGTCAGAGTACTCCCAACTGATCTACAAATTAAATTAAAAACATCAAATGGGACATAATTGGTATAAGCGAAAAGAAAAGACATGGAGAAAAACTAATTGAACTGAAGAGCAAACATCTTCTTTACAACTACAGAGAAGAGAAAGTAAAACAAAGCACAGAAGGCTTTCTTATCAATAAGGAAATCAAAGATGGCGTGGTAAGCTTCAAAGCTGTCTCTGATCACATAGCCAGCATCACCATTTTACTCTCCAAAAGGTACAAACTGAACATAATCCAAGTCTACACACCCAATTCGCAGTCAACCAAAGAGGAAATAGACAACTTCTATGATGACTTGAACTCCTTACTCCAAGATACCAGAAAATACTTCAATGTCATCATGGAAGAATTCAATGCCCAGGTAGGACAAGGAAATGGATGTTGCATTGACGAGTTCAGATATAAAGTACGGAACAAGAGAGGTGAAGATCTTGTAAAATTTGCATCTGCGAACAGGTTCAAAATCATGAACAGCTTCTTCGAAGAGAAACCCAATAGAAAATGGACTCGGAAGAGTCCCCACCACAAAAACAAGAACAAAATAGACTATATCGTAGTGGACTAAAGTGACACCATCAAAAACATTCAAGTCCTAAATCAAGTCAACATACGAAGTGACCGTAGGATGGTAAGATGTAAAATGAAAATTAACACCAACAAAGAGCGAAGAAAAATTTTCCATGCAAAACTGCAACCACTACACATACCAAAAGAGTTCAATTGATTCTTCAAGTTTGAACTGAAAAACAGGTATAAAATACATACCAAACCAGAGGAGAACGACACCAACATCAACGAATTCAACAACAAAATAACAGCCTCTCTAATTTGAAGTCGCCACTATATATTAAACCAAAGATGAAACCAAAAATCACATGGAAAAATGCAGAAACCTGAAGCCACGGACAACAAGAGAGAAAATTGAAGAGACCAAACTGAATAAAACAATCCAAAAGAAGCGAAGAGGAGACAACAGAAGATACATGACAGCTATCATCAAAACCATTCTCAAAGAAATTTGGGGCCTTTAAACTGTAAAAATTCTCTCAGTACAGGATGGAAACTAATAACTAGTATACTTGAGGAAAATGGAGATTTAACAACAGACAGAGACAGGATTGTCAAACAGGCCCCAGATTTCTACCAGAAACTCTACTCCTCTGAACAAGGACTTCAAAACAACAAATATGATACGCAAGATCCAAGCAATCAGTTTGAGGATTTCCAAGAAGTTATAGCGTAGGAGGTGGTCCTGGATCAGATAACATCACCATTGACTTACCCCAAAAAAGCTGGTAAGATCATCACTAGGAAACTAGTTATTCTATTCAACTTATGCCTTAAACAAAGTAAAGCCCCAAAAGATTGGAACACTGCAATCATAATGCTTTTAAAAAGGAAAAGGAACCCTAAAGACCTCACCAAAATCATCATTAACCAAATCACCAAAACGCTAGATGAAAACCAACCACTGGAGCAAGCTGGCTTCCAAAGAAACTACTCAATCATTCAATGAATCAACTAAAAGAGAAAGCATTGGAATACAAAATCCCACATGCTGTAGCATTTATTGACTTCAAGAAGGCCTTTGACTAGGTGGAAATTCCTATGGTCAAGGAGGCCATCATTCTATAAGGTGTAGACCCTGTATATGATAGAGTATTGTAATATACACAGTTACAGCAGCTCCTTTATCAGGCTACACAAAGACTCAGAGCCCTTTCAGCTCCCAAAATGGATACAAGGCAATACCAACTCACCCTGCTTCAAGATGATTTTCTGAAACATAGACTGGGAAAACATAGGAATCAGAGAAGATTACAAATATCTGAGCAACCTCAGATTTGCAGATGGCCTTGTCCTTTTTGCAGAGAACCTTCATGAGCTTCAACAAATGCTATATGAATTGAATGAAAAAAGCCAGAAAGTTGCCTTCCACATAAATTTTAGTGAAACAAAAGTCATGTGCAACAATCATGTCAGAAATAAACACACAACGATCGAAATTGAAAATGCAGTACTGGAAAAAATAGACCACTTCATTTACATAGGGCAAAAAATCTCAATGAAATCCTCTTAAGAAGAAGAAATCAAGCAAAGAATCAATCTAGGATGGTAAGCCTTTAGTCGAGGAAGCTCACCTTTCAAGAACAAATTCCATTCGTCTTAAAATGAAGAGTATACAACCAATGCATCCTCCAAATAGACATCTATGGAGGTAAAACATGGAACCTAACCAAGAGACCGACCTGCAAACTGAGAATCATGCTCAACCTTTATTGGAGAGATCATGAGACAGCACAATATATTAGGGAGAAAACAGGAGTCTGAGAAATCACAGAAAAACTCAAATGGCTATGGGCTGGCAAGAATAGCAGACAACTAATGGACATCATGACTCAGAACATGGATCCCCAGAGATCACATATGTAATCGAAGCTAGCAGAATACAAGATTGAGAGATAAACTAGACAAATTCAGAAATGTTGGTTCTGTGATAACCATGATAGAGAGGTGTAGCGAATTCTGAGGAAGGTCTATGTATAACAGAAGATGATAAAAGACTGATGATGATGATGATGAAGAATAGGCTAACAGAAATATATGGGTTAAAATCAATTCACCAAGAAATAGAGCCTTTTGACCTTGTGTATTTTCTGTCAATGTTATTGTTCTTCAAAGAGGTCATTTTGCGACTTTAGTTCCCCAAACATTGGGTAGCAACTTGTGTTTGGATTAGTTTCCTCACATTTATATTGATTCATGGAGAATCTTTTGAGAAATGGTGTGGACAGACATATAGCTAGTATGCAGGGAAGGTAACTGTAAAAGACCTGGATTTGCTCCCGAATTCAATCAATTATTCCTTAGCTCATGACCCACTCTTTCACAGATTCTCATTGAAATTCATTGAGAACTTTTGGAGATACTGAGTAGGCAAACAGATAGAAAAACACAAGTGAATACATGCACTTCTCATAAGTTTGTTGGCATAGGTAAATTAGGCTGTAACCTTGTGCAAATCAATTATTTCCATTTAACAAAACTAGTCACATGACTTGTGCACATGTCGTGGTTGTGTGGGTTGGAGATTTTCCAGATTTTATATGGTAAATAATTTGAAAAAAAAAATAACAAAACATTTCAGCCTCACCTGGTCAAATCCTCGAAGTGGAATAGACCGCACCATGACAGTAACATCTAAACCAATGCCAGCAAGAAATCCGGCACATTCCATAGCAACATCTTCATGTGGAGTCAATGGAAAAATCAAGACAAGATTTCTAAAAAATTCAACACATTTCAACCAAGCCATTTCTGTTATTTTCCAAGAATATGGAGACAGTTTAGTTTATACCTATTCTACCTGTAAGTGCCAATACTAGAGCTGATACAAGCATCAACTTTTGCAATTATGTATATTTTTTCAATTTACTTTTGTTCATTTACGATACTAAGTATAAATCATACACTTCAATCAGAGGTCATATAAAGGAGTTCAGATTACAATCTAGCATAGATTACCTTCTGCCAAGGTTAGGTTAGATTAGGTTAGGCCTATGAAAAAGTAACTATTAGTCAGTAGAACGCAGGGTAAATTCTCAAGACTTATTTTAGGGACAAAATATGATCTCCAACACCAGGAAATATGGTGTGTTCTTCAGAATTATTCCACTTAATTTGATCTAAAAGAATTTAAACTGATGCAATTTTCAGTGAAATCTGTTTTAATGGAGACCAAAATATCTATGAAGAAGAGAAATAGAAAGATTTTTGACAAGTATTTTCTTTTCTCTTAATTTTTTTAGCTGCTTTTCATCACAACTCAACTCAGACTGCCAATGACAGTGAGTAAACAGTGTGGATAGGTAATAAAGGATAAACTCGCACCAAGATGATCTCATGTTTCATTTACCTTGAAAGGTGAGCCTGGTTAATCTAAGTCTAACCTTTAAACCTAGTTTCAATTCTTCCTGTGTTTCGATTTTGAAATAAATGCACAATGATCAATACCATAAGGAAACTCAAATGGCAATGGGCTGGTCATGTTGCAAGAATGGCAGACAACAGATTGACATCATGACTCAAAACATGGATCCCCATAGATCAAATGCAGAACCGAGGCGAGCAGAATAGACGAACCGGACTGATTTAGAAAACATTGGACCCATGATGGCCATGATACAGGTCTGACAAATCCTGGAGAAGGTCTGTGTCCATCGATGGACAATAGAAAACTGATGATGATTCTTATCTGATCTCTCTTGACTTCATATTCGCTTTTGTTTTTACACTCTTAGTATTAGTAGCAATAATATTATCTTTATTATTAAAATTGAAATGTAAGAGAACACTACTTAAAAATAAATAATGGCTGACAATGCTTCATCGAATAAAAAAGAATGATGATATTATTGATAAATAGAAAAGCTTTATACATTTTTTCTCTTTTTTGAAAAAAGATTTAAATTTATCAACTTTTCAAAAAAATTGCAAATTATCATAAAAAAACACCCTTTTTAATTTTCACGTCAATTTTTACACAGGAGTTTTTGCTTCAGTTGTCTTAACAAGAAGACGACAGAAAAGGATACAACTGGCTCCAACAACCAACCTGGAAAATATAAAATTATTTGATACATGAATAAAAAGTTTCACAAGATGAAATCTAAGCTCAAGTAATGTATAAGCAAGTATATAAAACAGATATTTAATGAAGAAAAATGTGCAAATATTACACTGTGTCTAAGGTATTATTGATAGGGGGCAATCTACAAGAAGCTTGATATGGACATTAATGGGCTTAGTCCCCTCTAAGTTGTTACAGTGTGAGCACACATATATTTTGCAGCCAGTGCACAATGGAAATTAATGGGTGCACAACAGATTCTGCAAATAGCTTAATGAGTTTTTTGCTGAAAAAATATTGATCCTCGATGTTGAATTTATAAAGTGTGCACATATTTTTGTCAAAGGAGAAAAAATTGTACAATATAAGATTTTTACACCCAATGACTGCAAAAAAATTAGAGGGAACATTGGTTATGGGGCTTGGATAAGTTGAAATGAGTGGGAGTCCTCCAAATACCCTTGAAAACTACTTGTCTTATAGTTTGGCATATATGGTAAATTTTAAGATTTCTGATTTAACTTCCTATTAAGGTAGATCAAAGGCTGAAGCGGATATCACACATGAAAAAATGGAAGCAATCTTTCATTCTGGAAAAGGTTTTTGATATGCAAAAAGAAAAATGAACAGCATAAAACGAAAAAAAATAGGTCAAAGGTTAAAATTGACATGGACTCTGTAAGTCCTTTTTTTTTTCATTAGGAATTAGAGGTCCCTTACATTTTATGCATTTCAAAAAGCACTGGCAGTAAAATTTGCAATCTTTATATATAAAGAAAACACTTCAAAAAAAAGTTTCTAATTTACGTTTTGAATGTTTTATGAACTAATTTACATTTTGAATACCATATTACCTAATTTACATACATGGATCATTGGAGTTCTTTCACCCATTTAAAAAAAACAAAAACATTTTCAACAGTCCTTTTAAAATACAAAAAGCAGCAAAGAGCAAAGGGAATGTAATTCGAAAAAGCTTTTATTCAGGTTTGAGGTAATAAATCAAATGATTTGGGGTTAGGGTTACTCATGGATTGGAGAGATTGTTATTGGTGATAAATCATATTTTCGTTTCACCTGTTGTTGTAATTTGAATGCAATTTGAAACAACCTAGCGGCTGAAAATTCTATTCTGACAGAAGACGATTACAGCAACTTGTGTAAACAATAAAAAAGAAATTATAAAAATATATTTTTTTGTAAAAATGTATTCATTTATAAGAATGAAATAAGCCTGTGTACATCTGTATTAATTTTCATTAATATCCAAGGCTTGTCAATTTAGTTCAGTCAGTAAGACAGCCTTCTAGCAATCAGTTGGTCGGGAGTTCAAATCACAGAAGGGGAATGTAGGTTTTACTTATCAGTTTACACCCATTATTTTGGAGACGATTATTCTTGTTGTTATTGTTAAGATAGGGGAAAAAAAGTCAACTCCAGACTTAATCATGGAGTTTGATGATAAACGATACTTCTGTTTTCCACTTCTAATTGTAATTGAAATGAAATTAAAAAAAAGCTTTTATACAGAGGTTTGTGATGATTTATGAGATAATTCAGGGTTAGGCTCAAGGTTAGGGTTAGAGTTAGGGTTATTCATTGATTAGATAAAATCTTATTGGCAATAATAAATGGTATTTTTACATTGCTTCCAGTTGCTTCTCATATTTTGTCACAACCTAATTTTCTGAGGCTACACGCAGCAAGTTCAACCTTTACTCCTTAAATTAATGAACCTGGATTTTTCATGCATTTGCAAATAGATAAATAAGGGAGACTATTCTATAACATTTAATAGTTATCTCTCTTACCTCCCAAATCAGTCATTATAATATAGATAGGGATGAATGCAAATCATCCGATTTTTTAAGTTAGCATACTTAAGAGTTACCTCAATTCAATCCCCCTAGATATAAAGCAGTCATATAAATGAACATATTTCAATAGTTAATGGTGTTCCTCACGTTTTTCCAGGAGATTCCTTGAGCCAAAAGAGGTCGTCACTCGTGATGGAGAGTTCCTGAGCTCCAGGAATCTGAGAGAAGAGGAGAAAACATAAACACAAACATTCAAAAGTCAAAATGAATGAAATCGAAACATTTGACAGATTTAGGTTGATTAATATTCTGAGAGTCCTTAGATTTTTCACAATATTCATAAATCCTCACTAATTTGGACTAAGATAGTTAGTCAATGTCTAAATAATAAATAATGAATGACGGCAATATTCAAATAATTTTGCTGTAGAATCGTACTTATAAAATATCAAAAATATCATGCTGCTCTGCTTATGTTCAACCAAAGTGAACCCAGATTTTCTACACATTTGTATTAAAAATGAATAAGGAAGGAAGACTATTCTACAATTAGCATTTAATAGTTATCTCTCTTGACCAATGTTACAAATAGAAAATAGAGACCATTACGTGGCACAGTAGATTAGAAAATGATTTATATCTGACTTGTTCAGAAGGTGAATATATTTACATATCCAGAGACACATATACAGCTACTCCCCGACTTACGACTGTCCGTACATGCAATTGAAATACATTGATATAAAAATTCATGTAAATATAAATGTTTCATTCTTAAATTGAAAAAATATTAGTAAATATAAAAATTTGCTTGGTCATGTGTGTGTGAGAGCTGATAAGTGCAAATGAGTATATGAATTATACTAGTAAATTAGAGAAAAACATATACCATGTTAGTACTATAAATATGTATTACACTTGGTAGTACCTGTGTTGTATATTTTTTTCCATCTCGCCATTAGCTAACCATTTCTCCCACTCAGCATGTAAAGCTTTCATGAAAAAATTTTCACTAGGTTCCCTCCAAAATAAAGCTGGCAACAAATCAACATGATTATCAGCCTTTCAATGTCTGTCATTGGACATAGACCTTCCCCTGCCAACACATAACAGCAATAATTCAAAGATAATGGTTATGGCAAGTAGTCCACCAACAGGTGACTTCATGCAATGGCACAACATTCATTACCCTACCCAACTGCACCTTTACATAAACTATGCCACACACGCAGACACACAAACAAAAACACATGCACACACACACGCATAATTACTTGAACAATTTACTTTTTGCAGTTACTAGAAGATCACTAAACTGAATACAATTCATTACCTATCTTTCATTCTTAAAATACAATAATGCATCTATTTTCTATTTCATTTTAAAGATTTGCAGAGGAATTAAAACAGTGTTACCAATTTAAATATCTTCTTTTTTTTTTTTTCGAAATTTGTGAGTCCAAGGTTGACAATATTTAGATGATTTTTCAAATCTTTTTTCATAACTTCAAGTCCAGCGTTGTAAATTTAGATGTTTTTTTTCTAGATTTTTTCTGAGAGTGACTTCTAGAAAATTCACACCTAAATTGGCAAGACTGAATAAAAGAGTAGAGGTGACAATGCATTAGGTTGTTTATGGTAAAGCTTAGCATACAAACACTTCTGAGAAAAAATTTGTCTGACTTACGACCATTTTGAGATAAGGTATGACCTGGCAGTCGGAATGGAACCCAGTCATAAGTCAGGGAGTATATATATATATATATATATATATGAAAGTGATATAAAAAATCTCTTAAGCAAAATAAAAAATGATAATGAAAATACTACAAAATGTAATTCTAATTACAATAGATCTTTGATCACTCTCCTGAAACATTAAAGATGAAGAAGGCATATCGGTCTTAAAAGAATGCTTAGATAACAGAGCATTAAAATAACCAAGTACACAAGTATTAATAACCCTAAAGAAATTAACCCATCAACAACTTTTACTTCTTCCAGGTCAAAGGTTATGCTATTGGTACTATCATAGCCCCATTGAACGCCACTGTCTAAATGGGAAACCATAACTTTAATATAGAATAAAATTTATCTAATTATATCATATCAACATTATAATCTCATGAGGACAAATGGATGCTGCACTTAAATACCCTATCCTCTAATTGCCTTAATATTAATCTGAATGATCCAAGGAATATCACACTTTATCCCTCAAAAAACACAGACAATTGAATACAACACAATACACTTTCATAAAAATACTCTTACAACATGCATTCTTTAATGAATCTACATTTTATTCTGGGACTATCATGAAGAACTTTGTTGACTTTTTTCTTTTAAAAGAAAAAGTGATTCAAAATTTTTCACAAAGAAATCTTCCTCTGAAGATGCCAGATTGGCAAAACTGATCAGGAGTAAATTAAAAAGATATATATATATATATATATATATATATATATATATATTATATATATATATATATGCAATGCTCTTCCATAGGAATAGAGCACTCTGGGGGACAGGGAATTTGAACTATAAATTCAGCCTCACTGACAGTCCAGTTCCGTAGCTCAGAGGTAGGATATCAGCCTCCGATAGTTTCAATCCTACCTCGTGGTACTGGATGGGATAATGGGAAGTCTATAGCCATATTGAAGAGTTGTAATGAACAAAACATCTGGCACAATAATTAACGCTCCTCTATTCAGGGTTGGGCACTCTTTAAGTGAGATAACCCGTTCTTTGCAAGCTTATGCAATGCTCTTTCATAGGAATAGAGCACTCTGGTGGACGGGGAATTTAACCTATAAATTCAGATAAGATATTCTGATAAGATACAAAAATCTATTTGCATTATTAACAGCTGTGAAGTAGTGAATAATCAAGTCTTGAAGTAAGAGAATTTGAAGAAACTGCTCAAACTCAAGAAACATTGAGAATACTTTTACCAAATGCACACACACACACTTATATATATATATATATATATATATATATATATATATACACATAATTTCTTTTCTAAAAAAGAATGATAATCTCATAGAAATTCAAATACATGAAAATCTTGAATAATGTGGATTGGATATTGTATGGTTGAGATATTGCAGAACAAAGTAATGTAACTAAGTATAATCTGAAGAGAAAATCGCATTAAATCAAAATAAGCCCCTGAACAATGTGGTTTTTGAAAATAGAAATGAATAAATCTCACTAATCAAAGTATACCAGTAAATCTCTTCATAAGTAATGACTAGCAAAAATAGTGAACAAGCTGAAGTATTTGATTAATTCTGCCAGTCTGCTTGGAAGAAGAGGAAGTTTGTTGAACAAGTGAGATAGAGTAAAACCTTACATCAGGTATCAATGGACGGCCTCCAACAGCTATAACAATTTTGTCACCTTTCAGGATTTTCTGCATAGTAAAAAAAAAAAGTGGTTATAAAACATGTCTCCACATTTTTTTATCATGTAATATTTAACACTCAAGTAGATATTATTATTAGACATTAAACGGAGAAATGTGAATAATTTACACATCAAATTTTGGGATTAGAAAAATGTTTTGACGTAGAAGATATAGGAAAAAAAATCATTATTGCAACTTCTATTCTCTATTT
Source organism: Thysanoteuthis rhombus (assembly GCA_963457665.1). Taxonomy (NCBI): domain Eukaryota; kingdom Metazoa; phylum Mollusca; class Cephalopoda; order Oegopsida; family Thysanoteuthidae; genus Thysanoteuthis; species Thysanoteuthis major. Next base: position 1,299,765 of record OY735234.1, on the reverse strand, counting down.
TCCAAGGAGTGACTGGCAATAGGCCATCAAAGAGAAAGAAGATCATCCCGAGGAAAGAAAGCTGCTTGCCTTGAAGATCAGCATTCAATATGCTTGGTTTTTTAATTTATTTATGTTAAATACATAATAACCTAAGCTAATAAGCAGATTATCATTTTTCAATATTGAATGAAATCAGTAATTCAAGTTGAGAACAAATTTACAACTGCTCATTTGAATAATTTACAAGGTCTGTCAGAAAAGTACCTGGCCATTTGACTTGGCAACAAGAAGGGGACCATAGAGTGAGTTTGCATACTGTGTGACCTTCAAATTCAGAATGACTGAGCTTGCGGATTCTTTATGTCTCACCCTAGGTTTTTGGCAAAACATTGCATCACCGAGATCAGTCAAGCATGAATAGTCATTCTCCTAACATTGGAGAGTGTCTGTGAATGCATGCACAGTAAATTCCCCTACGATTTGTTGCTAAGTAACATCAAAGCCGTACAACTGGTTCTCAAGATATTCTGGATAATAGCTGGATACTTTCTGGACAGACTTTGTATATTTAACTGTATTATTGAAAAATTAGCGAACAAAAACAATTCCCTTACATTTCAATAGAACGTTTTCAAACTACATTGAAATATAAACCAACCTTATGGCCTTTGGCATTCTCAGCTTCTACTGTGTTATCATCTAAAAATGATCCTTTTGCATTGAAGTAGGTAATGTTGCTATCGGAAGAGAAAAGAAAATGGAGCTTGAAATAGAAAAGCATGAAAGGCACAAAACAAAGGGGAATTGCAGACTAAAAAAAACATTTTTAAAGATCTTTTTTTACAAAAATAAAACCAGACTGCAAGTCAAGTAATCAATGTTATTGACATATTATGAAAAATAAAGTAATGTGTGCATATTCAATATCTAATATTAAAAGACAATGAATGTCACTACCTTGGTTTCTAATTTTACGTTTTATAGTCTCCTGAATGGTTGTACCTTACAATATGGAAATTTGAGTACAAAGCTAACTTAATCCGAGAATGAACATAGGACAGGCGGTGCTTATCTCCAGTGACCCCTGGAAGTCAATTTTATCATTTTCAAATCTCTGGGTGATGGTTGAACACTATGGACAGCAAACTAAGGTAACTTGACCCCAGGGAGGAAAAACAGAGAGAAGAAAAATGTATAGAAAAAAGGGCAGAGAGAGAAGAAAAATTTTGAATTCTAATTTTAGTATTAGATGTCATTTTACAATTTCAAATGTCATTTTATCATTTTAGATGGATAGCTTAGATATGTCAATTTTAGAGGTCTTTTAAGATTTTAAATGTTATTATAAAATTCTAATTAGATATCATTTTATAATTTTAGATGTTAATCTAAAATTCTAATTAGATGTTATTTGGAAATTTCAAATGTTTAATTTGGATATCAGTTTAAAATTAAAAAAGTGGTGAGTGCGGGTTTTGATAAGACCATATTTACCTCATTTTCATTTATCCATTCCTTGTGATATCATGAATTTATGTGGATTCTTTTTTGAAATAGCAATATGCAGATTATGTTTTTCTGATACAAGTACAAATTTTCTTGGAAAAAAAAAAATGGAAGAAAAAACTTTTCACGTTTGTTGAAAAAATGTCTAAAAACTGTTTACATTTGTGTTTATTCATTCTTGATTGCTTTTATTTTTGATTTTTGTTTATATTTTCATAAATAGAAATAAAAGTCACTAATTGTTATAGTTGCTAGTTACTGGGTATCACTAAGAAGTCCCTTGTTAAAAAGTCTGTTACTGTTTGTAGGTTGCCAGTGATTGAGGCAACTGCATGGATAGATATAGAGTAAGGATGGTGGATTCATTGTTGAACTTTTGTTTGTGTTTTTTTCAAAAACCAATTATGAGATGAACTTGGTATCTAGAATTACTGCAGTTTTTTCCAGCTGGCAAAAATCAATGAAAAAGGTTCTTAATAGAAAGATCTACTATTTTTCTCACATGAAGATTTGGATAAAACCAAACAATAAAACAAATTGTTCAGTGGTACAAATGGCTGTAGATTAAGCATGCCATCCTTTGGCATAGAGGGTCATGAGATCAATTCTCACCTGCAATTTATTCTATAATCTGACCTGTGCTGTTTATTTATTTACTGCTGGAGGGAACCCAGCCTGAGTTTAATAGCGATAAAAAGCAACAGCAATCAAGATGAGAGTGAATAGTAGCAAAAAAATTAATAATGATGATACTTCATGATACTTCATTTAATAAATTGAAAATAAAATGAAAAATGAATAAAACTCACTTGTCTTTAAGTTGTACTCTGTAACCCCAATTCAAAGATTTTACATGATTCTGAACATTTGCAGCCATTACTTCCCTGAAATGATAAAACATTGTGATTGGCTTTAAGGATTCTACCAAAAAAAAAAAATTGTCTTTTTTCATCATGAGATTCTTTTCTTTGATTGGGGTTGATAATAAAAAGGTGAGAATTCCAATTTGACAATTCTATTATGAAGCAGGGGGTGGACTATGGAATCATCAAGCTGAGTTCAAATGCCCTTCAAGGTTTTCTCTGTTCACTTTACACTAATGCCCTTATAAATTCATTTTTTGTCACCGTCCTCACAATGGATCAAATCGCAGGACAAACTGATTCTCTAGCCTTTGGAGAGAACCAGTTCAAAAGAATGACAACTGAATAAAATCCAGAAGTTAGAACCTCTGAGGCAGTCTGTTGTTCTCTTCAGCCTCGTTCTGATAACACCTGCAATGACACTGTTGCAAAGCTGAATTGACCCTTGCCCTTTCCTTTGAATAACATTAGCACATAGAAAGGGGAGACTTGCTGCATAGGCAACCACCTGTCTTCTAAATAGTCTTGTATTAATTCATCAGAATGAAATAAACTGGTAAGTTTCAAGCATACATTTTTTGAAGATATGAAAGACTTATCAGTTTGACTCAGTTGGTAAGAGAGTTGCCAAACAATTATTTGATCATGATTTCAAATCATAGTGCGGAACACAGACAAATTAACAAAATATACTAGTCATGAGCATCCAGTTCACAGATTCTCCAGAAGTTATTTTGTGGGAGGTGAAACAAGCCACCAAACAGACAAAAAAAGTGAAATTCCCTGGATCAGATAACATCACTATCAACCTACTCAAAAAAGCTGGTAAAGTCATCTCTGGGAAACTTGCCATTCTATTCAGCTTATGCCTCAAACAAAGCTAAATCTCTGAAGATTGGAACACTGCAATCATAAAGCTGCTTTATAAAAAAGGGAACCTAAAAGATCCAAACAACTGCAGTTGAGTATGCCAACTCAATTGAATCAACATACTTTTAATGAAACTAATTACCAATTGAATCACCAAAGCACAAGATGAAAATCAACGAAGAGAACAAGTTGGCTTTCAAAGAAGCTACTCAACTATTGACCATCTCTGTTCAGTGAATCAAATAAAAGAGAAAGCAGTAGAATATAAAATACCACACACTATAGTATTTGTTGACCATGAAAGCTTTTGATTCAATGGAAATCCCCAAGGTTATTGATGCTATCATTCAACAAGGCATAGACTTGTATATGTGAGAGTATTGCAACATATCTACCAACATAGAAGATCCTTCATCAGGCTGCATAAAGACTCAGACCCTTTTCAGCTCAAAAAATGGGATGAGATAAGGTGTACCAGCTCACCCAAACTCTTTACAGTCTGCCTCAAGATAATCTTGCAAAACCTAGACTGGGAAAATAAAAGAATCAGAATAGACAGTGAATATCTAAGCAACTTCAGATTTGAAGACCGTTTTTTTGTTGAGAACTTTCATGACTTTCAAATAATGCTAGATGAACTGAATGAAAAAAGCAAGAAAGTTGTTTTTCATAGCAATTCCAATGGAACAAAGACCATGTACAACGAACATGTTGAAGACAAAGACACAATAATCAAAATCGAAGATGCAGAATTGGAAGAAGTAGACCACTACATCTACCTAGGACAGTAAATCTCCATGAAATCCTCAAAAGAAGAATAAATCAAGCAAAGAATCACTCTAGGATGGCAAGTCTTTGGTAGAGCCAGCTCAACCTTCAAGAATAAGAAAATACTATGAGTCTAAAAAGAAAGGTATACAACCAATGCAATGTGCACAGGAAAGAATCATGCTCAACATCACATGGCGAGATCACAAGACAGCACAATATATTAGAGGTAGAATAGAAGTCAGAGGTATCATATAATCCATTAGAAAGCTCAAATGGCAATGGCATAGTCATGTTACAAGAATGGAAGACAAATGTTGGACATCACGACTCACAACATGGATACCCAGCGATCACAAGTGATACTGTGGCCAGCAGAATAAAAGATGACGAGATAAACTAGACAAGTTCAGAATGCATTGAATCTGCAATGCCCATAATAGAGAGGTCTGGCAAATCTTAGGGAAGGTTTCCATCCTATGATAGATATGATGATGAAGATTCAAGAGGACCCAGGAATGTAGCAGATTGAATTCATTTCAAAAACACAGTAGATCAAATCTAATGCTTATTTGTACAAAGATTAAAAGTTGATATGGTTGAAAATAATTGGGAATTACAAGTGAGAATAAGATTGCCAGCTGTATGAGAAAAAACCTACATCACCTTTGAAATCACTTTGTTGAGCGAGTTGTTCATAGATAATGACCATGTTCCAGACGGTAAGAAAGAGTTACGTCCCCTTAATTTGTTGATTCTCATAATTCCTCATTTCCCACTATGATGACAAAATGGCACTTACCAGGAAAAAGAGGTTACTGGAACATTCCAGCCAAAATGTTTGGCATCTTTGATGGCTTGTCCAAGTAAAGCTGCTTGATGCATTAATTTTTTTGGAATGCATCCAACATTCACACACGTTCCTCCGATTCCCCATTTGGTGCCTGAAAACCAACAAAAATTGAATTATACACAAGAGGTTTGCTGTGTCTTTTATATTGTTTCAATTTCTGTAACAAGTAATACCATTTGGGTATCATATCATTGGTATGATATGAGATTGAAGCAAAAGTTTTAAGCTTGTTTTGATAGAATTTTATTCATAGCATCATTATTCATTCATCTAAGTATGTTAGTACCTCCATAGACACAAATACCTATGTAAGTACAAAAGATATTTCACTTGTTTCCTTTCACAATTTTGTCAATGTCAACCCAAAGGGATTTGGTTTCAATGAATTAATGGTCACTATTTTCAACCTAACATCAAAGCTAAACTTAACTGAATTGAAGATACTTGCATCTACGGAAAATTTAGGCAAAAATGTATCAGAATAAACGTTCATTTTTTTCCCTTACCAACTGGAAATTCTGATTATTACATAGAACTTCATATATATATATATATATATATATATATATATTGAAATAAAGGATTCACTACACAAACACATTATATATATATATATATAGAGACGTGTGTGTGTCTGTGTGCATATCCCAAAATGCAGGAGACTTGAAAATATCCTGTATATGTGAAGGAGAGTTAGCCCACTTGGGTACAAATGAAAGAAAATTCTTTTACTTCTAATTTATCATATCATAAAATTTATAAATAATTTATTATAACATTTAGAGTGAAAGTTGGACGGATTATCAGCTAGTAAATTTTCTAAGGAGATATTAAAACTCAAAAGTAGAGTTATTGTAAGAAAAGAAAAAACTTATTTACATCCGTCATACTATCAACAGCTGTTGTCGAATCTCACTTTAGTTCTGAAAAGGCAAGATTATAAAAATCAAAACACACACTAACATTTAAAAAACGATTCTTTGAAAGAATTTATACATGTGATTTCAAATATAAAATAAAAATGCTTCAGTATCAAATAAAATTTATTTTTCAACATAAAAAAAAGTGTAGGTGACCCTGTTTAATGTGAGAAAAAGATGTAGATTCTTATAAGAAAAGAATATCAAAATAGCTTCATAAACCCTTTCGAAATTCATGGGACACATATATCCTGAGATATCTATGACTGCTGGGATATATATGTCCCATACCTGTTCTGATAAATAAAGTAAATGAGATTTCCCCAGCTTTTACAACCGCAGACAATAATGTCATCATAGTATTCAACCCCCATGGAAATTAGTTTGCATAACATGACAGAACAGGAAAGACACATAAGTTAGGTGGTCTGCTAATTCTGTGTTTTTCACCTGTCTTGGGATAAATGTCTAATGGAACAAATACATTCAATCATGATTTTGGATCTTCAAATCATAGAAATTGTTTTATCAAAAAAAAAAAGAATGCAATTTCTAGTCTTGTCCAGAGTTTATTCTTTTATTTACTCACTGCCATAGATAGACAATCTGAGTAATTATGATAAAAACCCACTAAAATCTAGATGAAAGGAAATAGTAAAAAATCAATAACAATGCTTCAGCTAATGAAGAAGAAAACAGGATAGTATTAAAACTACTAATACAACTCTCTTGTCAGAATTTCTTAGATTGATAAGTCAAAATGAATACAAGATTTACCTCCCTTTATTTGGATTCATCAATACATTCACTGCTTTTTTTACAAAAAGTTCATATATGGCATTTCTGGATCACAAGCGCTAAATTCAAAGATTTTTGTTTTTTTTAGGTGTACTTCACTTTCTGTATTTCCCTGATGTAAGTATATGATCCAGTTTAATCTCATTGTATTGTATTATAGTAAAAATCAAATATCCATCTTCAATATCTGGCATATATAATAAATGAAGTATCTGTCAATACTTCAAATGTGACCTTCAGTCATAAGAAGGCATTGGTAAGACAAGCAAAATTTTGTCAGCCAGTCTAAGAAAATTTTCAATTCATTTGTAATCAGAAATGCAGACAGCCAAATGATTAAAGGTATAGAGAATGAAATTAGTGAATATAGTTCACACTCCAGATGGGGCAACCTTGGTTTGTTTTGCACTTATGCCCTTGGGAGAGTCTTGTATCCACTACTCCTCACAGTTATTGGTAAATACCAGGGTAGTTGGAGCCCTTTAGTCCTGTAAGGCAGTCCATCCTTGTGCTCCCTGCCCCAGAAAAATTCACAATTGCTGCAAACAATGATAGGATCTCCATGGATAGTTTGAGAAATAGAGATAAAAATCATAGCTTTGAGCGACGCAGGGAGCAACTTTGATTTTTGTATTTAAGGAGATGAATAAAAGAATTGGACAAACCTTTTGTGGAGGGGGACACAAAATCCAAGACGGCAACTTTCTTTCCAAAAGAAGCAGCTAAAAAGGAAAACAGCAGAATAGAAATTCAAGAGAAAACAATCAGAAAATCACTTTCAAAATTTTCTCACACATTTTTTCTGAGTCAATTAAGTTTTTAAAGTCTATTTGAGAAAGAGAAGAATTCTATACATGTAACTAGGCAGGCTAGTTTGTCTTTTCATAAACTTCTTGTAATTGAAAGTGGAACTCTTCACTGAATAGAATCAAAAATAACTCTTTTGTGGATTGAACAGTAAAAATATCACTTAGTAGTCTTAGGGAGTTAATAACATTAATTTTTTACAAATGGATTCAAGAGTAAAAACAGACTTCCCAAGTTTTTAGTGGAAAAAGAAAATGAAAGATAAGGAAAAAAGAAAGGGGAAAAAAAATAAGAGAAAAATAAGAAATGCCATCAATACGGATAACACATTTACAAAACATCAATACATTTTAAAGAGCAAAGTTAACAGGTGAGATTCACCAAGAGAAAGTTTAAGAACTAAACAACTGAACTCTTAGAGATGCTAAAAAATAATTTATAAAACATCAAAGTATTCAAACCTTCTTTAGCACAGGCAAGTCCTCCTGATCCACCGCCAATTACAATAAGATCAAAGGAATTACCAGATTTACCTGCAAAAAAAAGTGAAAGTTATTCAGCTTTTAGATTTTATATGCATACATGCAATGTCCTCCTAGAATCTAAAAAAAAACTTTGTTAGCAGTTGTCGTCACAAGTTGAACCTCACTAATCTGGGATTGATCGACTTGGCAGCTTCAATCGGTGAATCAAAACTTGCGGTCATGTAAATATGAACATGTAACTTGTATTGGTATCAGTAAATAGTGCAATATATGTATTATTTAGCCATCTTTTACTCTGAACAGCATAGGTTCAGAAAATCCTCAACTCTGGTACCTGTCTGATTGCAAGCTTCCATGAGGTACAAGCTATATCAACAAAAAGTCAATTCAACTTTTTCATAATAAAAGAATAAATGTTATAATAATCAAGAAACATTAAGCAAGAGTTTTCTGGATGAAAGAAAAGGAAAAAATGTGCATACAAAAAATGTCTACAGTTTATATTTTAGTTAAACTCTTTCTGAACAGTCTAGAAAACTCAAAACTTTTCATTTAAACAACTGATTCTCAATTTTGATGCTAATCAAATAAGCATTTTAGAGCTTGAAAAAAAAAAAAACTTGATTGCAAACATTGTTCTGAATGTGTTCAGCCAAAGATATAATCAAAAAGAAAATATATTCATTCTTTTGGGAAATCTAGTACTTATTAAGTTGATGCAAAAGTTCACAGCACCATCTGTCACACAGCGTTAGGGGAATCTTAGAAGTGTCTATGAAATTACACAGCTGTTTTTTGCTAGACATAGAAAAAAGTCTTTTTCAGACATGATAAGAATGGATTTCAAAGAGTTTTTCAGCCTAGATCCAAGGAAGCCTTCAACAACTCCACCTAAATGGAATCTACTGTAAGGAAGAGTTCTATATGGTAGGATTTGGAGTGAATTCTTCATTAAAGATTGCTAGAAGCTGGAAAAACTGTTACAGAGCAATGTTATAGTGAGCAATTTGCCTATTTGAATAACACATTGAAAAAAAAAAAAATTTTTTGAGCAAGGAAGTCAGTTGGTGATTTTTCAGCATGACAACGACTGTCTTCATTTTGATGCAGGGGTGGGGAGTTCTAGAATATTTTTCTAGTACATAAGAAAATTATTCAAGTAGGCCTAAGGAGCTAAAATCTAAATCTGATATTCAGCAGACTTAGGACTCTGAAAGTAGATACATTTGCATAAAATGCTATACAAAATGGAAATTGAAAATACTTGAGATTTCAAAAATGCCATTTGAAGATTATTCAAGCAGCTCAGGAGCTACTTCCACATGGTTATGATGAGAAACTTTGAGTAGGAATGATAACAGAATGCAGTGAAGAAAATAACAACAAAGGTTTCATTCCCTAATCAAGACAATAAAAGGAACAATCATTGTTTTTTCCCCCAGAAAAAGAGGTCATTTATTGGGTAGAATCAGAGAATGTAATTGTTTTGTTAAGGTCACCCAACATTGTCCCCAGAGTGAAGACTGGGTATAAATAAATGCATCTGGAAAAAAATGAAAACTAGCATCATGAAAAAGTGTAAGATGTAATTACTCCTAAATTTGACAAACTAGTTGATTTTTTTTCAATACGCAATTTTCTTAAATTTCATTTTGTGTCAATAAAGGATTTCCATTGATCTCAAAAAACATTTTTTTAATACAATCAAGCAAAGCTTATCAAAAAGTTTTATTTTTAGCTCCTTATCAGACGGATAAGTGAATGAAACATTGGCCTAGATTATGTTCTGTAACTATAAGAAGAATATTAGTACACATTAATGTAGTGGCCTCTGGGGTGAACAATTCCTTTTGTATTATGAATTCTATATATATTTTGAATAAAATAAAGAAAAAAAATTAATTGAGAGAGGATTAATCATAGCTCTTCAATTACAATTTTGGGGGCAAAATTAGTATTAGTTGTAGGAATGGGTATAGTTCAGACTGCTTAGTACTCATAAGAAGTGAAAAACACAAAACTGTAATAGTCATATATGAGAGAGGCTGTATAAGAAAAAAATGTCTAGACTGTGATTGGCCATTGGGCACCCTAACGCACCCCTGGATTTTCAAATTACTATAACTTTTTTTAGGAACATACTAGAACAGAACAGAATTGAAGTACTATTGTACTGCTGAGTATTCTCTATTCAATGGTGCAAATCCCATTCTTAATCAGGATCAGAGTTATGATGTAGTTCATTAAAAAGTCAAAATGGGGGTGGAGAGTCATAGACCTATTCCAACAAGAATTTTGAAAAACGGATTTTATTTTTGGAGGTTTGATCAAATCCCCTTGGCATACCTAGTTTCATTAAAATCTGAGGTGATGTGGTTACGAATTCAACTTCTTTAATGATTTATCAGAAAACATCAGGTATTGAATTAAAGTGCACCAACCTAGAGTATGCAAAAAAAGTCAAGGTGAATTGCAACTGAATAATAATAGAGTGGTGTCAATGTTTGAGCTCATCTCTATCTATATTTACATGACAGAGTTCTCAAGGAAGATAACAATCAAATGCTAAATATAGAGCATTTTCCTTTATTGATATATTCATTTACAAATGCATAAAAAATCCTGGTTCAGGCTAATCACATCAGATTGCATTTATTTTCTCTCAAAGGGTGATCCAATGGTTTGCAGGATTGTTTGAATAGGATACATAAAAAAGAAATAATTTTAGCAGTTAAATCCATTGTCTATTGAATTTTCATAAACTAAGCAGATATCATATCTAATGAATATTTCTTCAGTCAATTTTTTCTGTCAGTATTAACATTTTTTTTTACTGCAACTAGAAACTGTCAGCCAAATAATTGCTATTAGAATCCATCATTAAAAATAACCTTATGCTTTTATACAAACTGATTGTCTGCTAAAAATTAGAATTAAAAATTGAAAAACTGACGTTTGTGGTAAAACAGAAATTTTACCAAAACATCAGTTTATAAAGATAACAGATTAAAACATTAAAATTGATCGATACACACTTTACTCAAACATTGAGGAAACAGGTGATAGAGGAATAGGAATATATCTTAAAAATAGTCTATCAACAACATAAATTGATTTTGAATGCTATGACCCTTTCGTTGAATCAATTTTTGAAGAGATAAAGCTGGAAAACAAAAACAATCTACTTTGTGGGATAATAAATGGGAGCCCATTTCATAATAACCACTCTTTAGTACAGGATGTACTGGGTGCTGTCAGAGCAAGAAAAATTTCAGTCATAAACTTATAATGGGAGACTTCAATTTTCCTGAAATAAACTGGGATACACAATCAACAAAAACTACTGAAACACATACCACAACTTTGTTTTTAAAGTCAGTAAATGACTGTTTCTTGACATAACATGTTTACCAACCAGCTAGGTACAAACAGGGTAAACATTCTAACTGCCAGACTAAGTACTGACTCTTAATGGAAGTGAAGGTCGCAATTAAAAGATTCAATTGGTAGTAGTAATCATTTGGTGCTCAAATGTATTTTATATCTGATGCCAAGCAACTTCCCTTTCATAGTCCTGTCGCAAAAAGGATTTCATATGGCTGTGGAATTTATAACAAATTACTCAAATTGTTAGAAGTAGATTGGGAAAGTGAATTGAAAGGTTTAGATGCAAATTCAATGATGCTTTTCATTGAATCTTGAATTATCAACACAATGGAAGAATGCATACCACAACATCAAATGAATCCTTTGAATAACCGTAGAAAAGTTCCAATATAGATAAAGAATAGCATAATGAAGAAAAAAAAAAAAAACACATTTAAACGATGGTGATTAATCAGAATGGAAAAGGACTATAGATAGGATTGGAAGGTATTAGAGTCCTCTATTGTGGGGGAGTATTAATAACTGTTGTGGTTCTGTGGAGCAAGAAAATTCTTGTAGTCACAGAGGACAAAGGAGTCTGCCCCACATGTTTGTGCTTACTGCCACATGCTGATGTCATGAGAAGGGTTGAGGGAGATCGACATGGTCAGTTGTCATGACAGTTCTTTATTAGAAGGGAGAATTCTATGCGCCATATATGAATATGGACACCAAAACGAAACAGAGTTCATAAATGAAATAAAAACAAATGCAAATGTTTAGACAAACAAATACGACATACATTTAATAAGTAGATAAATAAGGCAAGTATAAGCATTACATTCAAAGCTAAGAAGAAAACAATCATTGAGAAAGATCGGTCATGAGAGAGCAGGCTTGTTTAGGATAGAATACTATGTAGCTAATTCAAGGAGAGAGATTCTCTGTTGGAGAGGGTATTCCTTTCAAGTCTCTTTAGCAGGAATAGTAAAGAAGATGGGAAGATAGGTACTCAAGTGAAGAAGGATGATCTGTGTTATTTAGTCGATATTATAGCTATAGAGTGGTGGTACTGAAAGAGATTGTTTCCTTAAGTGTTGGTCGCTTTGAAGACCAGAGTAATCATTGGAAACAAGGTATTCAGTTATGCCTCATGACCAGATTTGTGGGGTGAATTATGACATATTCAAATTCATGATTGCTGAAAAGAAACTTCGGACCATTCCTGACATGGTAAAACACACAATAGGAAGATTATTTAAATCAGAGAAAAGTAAGGACAACTAGAAGACAGAAAATATCCGTGACTATTATGTAGTATACACATTGTTAGTTCAATCATGTGCAAGAGAAAGAGGACATACATAATTTAGCAGCTGAGCATATGACAGAGATCTCAACATCTGTGAAATGAAAACAGTAAGGTTTAGAACAGATTGATCATGGTAAAATGGTAAAGTTCGGACTGGACAGAAGGCCAGGCGAATGTATTCTAGAGAGAAGGAAAATAGGTGAGAGAGAGAGAGAGAGAGAGAGAGTAACTGACTGGAAGCAGGGACTAAATTAGTGGCGGTAAATGTAAATTAAGGGCTTTCATATGTAAGGGTTAAAGGAAGTGATGTATTTAATATTTGGCCAGGTTTTAGGTTTCATATCTAAAGCTAATACATATTTTCATATCTTATTTTAACTAAAAATAAACTAGTTACTACAATGGAAGGTGTAACAGAAAAAGTAACAAGGTTAAGTCAATAACGAGGAACCAAAAAAACAAAACAAAAAACAAATGAGAAGGAAATTATTAAAGTCATCAAAGCAATCCAAGTCACCAGGTCCTGATGACTTGCACACAAAAGTTCAGAGAAATTGCTGATCAGATTGCAAAACTGCTCAGTATCATGCATAGAGTAAGCCTCCAAACAGAAACCCTTGCTTGGAGACTTGCTCTTGTCACTTCAATCTACAAGAAAGGTAGAAAAGAACAAAAGAAAAGTACAGACCAGTAAGTCTAACCGTTTATTTGCAGGATAATGGAAAGACGGATCAAGATTGAGTTAATTGACTTCTCAATTGAGAATGGATTATTATCATCACTTAAATATGGTTTTAGAGAATTTAGATCATGCATGTTGCAATAACAGGACACCTTCAAAGAACTGACATCATTTTCACTTGGATAGGTTCTTGTAGACATAATTAATTTTGCTACAGCCTTTGATTCAGTGCCACAGGGGTGTGTTCTACTAGTTGGGTACCTCATGAGAGTGTATTTGGTCTGCTACTGTTTAAAATACAGTCAAAATCTTTGCAGATGATATGAAAATATATCCTACATGCAAATATCAAGTGGACATGATTCAAGGAAATATTGAATCCATTCAAAACTGGTAGAAAAAAAGAAATAGCAGCTTCCCTTCGATAGTGATGTGCAACGTTATTCATCATGGTGCTATTAATGAAAGTGTAGCCATTGCTTCATCTGTAGTTAAAATTTAATACAAAAGTAAATATTAGCTTTAGATGCATAACCGTAAATCTAGCTACAAATGCAATATGCTGCTTCCTTTATGTACTGTTCATGAAAGACCTGGATCCATTCAGCCCCAACTTTTTCAGTCAGTTAAATTTTTCTCACTCTCTCTCTTCCTTCTCTTCTCTCGACCAGTCATTCATTTGGCTTCCCTACCAAATCAAATTTTACCATTTTTTCCACTGTAACCAATCACTGTTTCAAACCTTGTCACTTTCAGAGATGTTATAATCTCTCTCATATGCCCAGCTACTAAATTGTGTGTGTCCTCTTTTCTGGCCTTAGGGCCTTTTCACATCTGTCTCCTATGGATAAAATGACAATGCATTTTTACTACATAATAGTCATAATTATCTTCTGTCTTCTAATTCTCCTTGCTTCAGAAAGCGCACATGGGTTAAAACCTCATGTGTTTTCTGTGATTTGAATAGTCTTACAGTCATGTGTTTTTCAGTGTTTGAGAATGGCCCCCAAGTTGCTCTCGGCGATTATAAATAGAAGTGTAGCACAGTGTCCCTAACTTAGAAGTAAGACACACCACTGATCTCCATAATTATTTGTTGGTTTTCAAAATACCAAGTCTTATGGATCCAAAGCACTTCAATTATTTCAGCTTCATCCACTCTTGGCTAATACAACTATTGCACAGGGCTCTTATCTATCTTTCTCTTCTACCAAGCTACTAGCTGACACTATATACTATCATTGATCAAATCTCTCTTTTCAATTAATCAATGATCATATTAATGTTTGTTTCCATTTTAACTTTGAATGTAATGCTTGTACATGCCTTATTTGTCAACTCATTAAATGTATGTTTCATTTGTTTGTCTAGATATTTGCATTTGTTTTTAATTTATGAACAATGTTTAATCTCTGCATCCATATTCATACATGGTATGCTTAGATTCTCCCTTCTAACAAGAAACTGTCACCACTCGTATCATGGTGTCAGCTTGTAGAGGTAAACTCAAACATGTAGGGCAGATTCCTTTGTCCTCTGTGACTACTAAAATCATTTCACTACACAGAAATAACTACCATCACTATTGGGCCACTTGATATAAGAACTACAATCCTTAAAAAAAATTTGTATTATGACACTCAATAAAAACTAACTCACAGATCAAATCAGTAGAATTGACAGGGCACTTTGAAGTGATCACTGATGATAAAATGTTCAACAAGCATACAGCAGAAATTACAAAGAAAGCAAATGGTGTTTTAGCATCAATTAAAAGGATCATAGACTTTATCAATAAAGAACCCTTCAATGCTCTTTACATATGCCTAATCAGACTATTCCTCAAATACTGTGAACCATTTTCAAGAATTGCACATAGAAAAATTAGAATCAGTACAAAGATGAGCAACCAAATTAGTGACTGAACTTGAAAACAAATCATATGCAGAATGATCAAGGGCCCTTGACCACCCAACACTAGAATATACGAGAAAACACAGAGATAAGATCAGAACATTTAGAATATTACATCGATAGCAAAATCTTTTTTTCAAAGAAGCAATATACATGAGGTGGGCACAACCTGAAGCTTTCAAGTTTGGCTTTTTGTCAAACCTGAGAAAGAACTGGCACTCAAGCCAACTAGGGAATCAATGCAACAATCTACCAACAAATGTAGTGAATGCACAATCTATTGTGGAATTTGAACGTTGTACAATTCTGTTTGAATAAAAAAACATTTCCGAATATGCTCAGAAACACTTGGGATTTCATAGGCCAATCCCTTAATACACAATATCAAACATAGATCTATTCAGTTTTTAAGCTAGTCTATCTGTTTGGCCATGTATCACGCATACAGGCCGCACCAATAGATGTAAAGGTCTGAAAATGTGAAGATGTACTCCTTATTAAATCTAAAAAAAAAAGAAAAAAATTTATCTCCCAAATTTTTTTTAGCGGGGGGGGGGGTCATTTTCAATGCAAGTTTATGCTAAATGTCACTTGGTTTATGTTCTGCTGCATACACACTTGCTTTCTGAATATTCCTATTTTTTAGTGATCACTACCCAACAAAAGGCAAGAGAAAGGAGTTATTCATTGATCATCTTTTTTCCAATTTTCTAATTGATCATACCCAACACATGCTGTCAAAAGACATTAGTCACGTGATAATTTCCATTGAGTGACTTTCGAAAGAAAACATATCAGCTTTCAAAACAAAATCTTTACAAAGCCCAAGACTAGCATGCTACCGACAATATGATAAGATTATATATATATATATATATATATATATATATATATATATATACTTGAGATAAGCGACGCAATATTTACTTTTGGAATTTTTTTTACACTTTGTTTTTTGTTAATTAGCAGATTTTGTCTGACAGAAAATTTAACATTAAAAAGTAAAATGTACAAAGGAAATTAATGAGAAAAATCGTAAACGAATTCAGAATTACATCGACCAATCTAGTGACATTAAAATTATTCTACAAATATTTTCTATTGCAGTTCGAAATCCTTGAAGCCTTGAACAGCTGATCTGATGATTGCAACCTTTTTTTTTTAATCGTAGTAAAATCCAAAACAAATTTTCTCTTTGAGAATGCATTTTTTTTTAATAACCAACAATTGCTTTTAGAATCTTACATCACTTGATTTATTTTTAAATTGCTTAGTTTTTGTGGCAAACAATAAGAGACGAAAAACACAAGATTGTTTGTAACAAGTCTAGTCTCCTGGCCAGTGCATTAGGGGTCATCTGAAATTGAAAATGGTTAAGAACACCTTCTTTTAACTTTTTCCTCGCAAAAAAAGAAAGAAAGAAAAGAAAAAAAAGACTCAACTTGAGGATCTTTTTTTCATAAGGAAAGAGAATAACGTTTGTATAGTCACGACTACAAACAAATCTTGCCATACAAGCTATGAACCTAGTTGTTTAAGAACGTAATTCAATGTACAAGTTGTTATATAATTACACACACTGTATCGTCGTTCAATACGATTTTTAAAAAAATTAGTAAAGCTGAATAACAATAGAACATTTTAGTAACCTACCCGTACTACAGTATGTTCTGACAATACCCGAAAGGCATTTTCCATTAATAAATGTCTTGAAGTGTCGGAATTTCTTGAGAAACTGTGTTGAACTGTGCCTCGCTGCCATCAGGGATAAAATGCTGCACACTTTCGTTTTGATTTCGGCGCTGACACCGGTTAATTCCCAGGAATCAACTGGATGAAACTTTGTGTCTTTATTATTATTTGTTCAAATAATCCATTTTTGTTTTAGTTTCGATATAATTATGCGAACTTTTTAAAATTTCGAGTCGATATTCTTTATTATTTCAAAAGGCTGAGGACCATACCAGATCAAAACAAGTTCTCCATCCAAGTTTTGTATACGACCCATTTTAGTCATTTAGAGTTACTTCCCTTTGAATTTTGAATCTCTTTGGCTCCTAATATGAATCATGTTTTGAATTTATTTTTCCTCGTTTTAATTTCATGTTTTGATGAAATACAGGTTTTGATTCCATCGACCCAACATGAAGACAACAGATCCATTGCAGTCTGATTATTATTTACGAAAAGGGAGAGACTGATCAACTAAAAACTAAAACAGCAAAATCAAGTTATCACCTTTTTATTGTTTACGTTGTCAAGAGAAAAAAATATTAACGAATTGAAAATAATATGCCTGTTATTCAAGTGGGAATTTGTGCAGGTATGACGCCTGCTCTTGTCCGCGCCCTTACTACTGCCAAGATACGAACCCTTGTTGATTTAATTGCAGCAGATCTTGAAAACCTTGCGTTGGTGACAGGGATCTCTTACAAGGTACCATTTTGAAAATTATTTAATTTTATGAGAAAGTCTGCTTTGTGGGTTCTCTTTGGTGTCACGTTTCAAAAAAAAAAAAAGATCCCAAGTAGTCTTTGCTTTGACGTACATAAAATTATCGCAGTGTTCATCCTGCTTAGAGGCTCCAAATAAGTCGTACAGAGGCTCTGGAAAGGTGTATTTTTTTTTTAGTAAAAAAGTAAACAACATAATCACCAGACATTAGCGCGCTATAATGAAATTAAACGCTTGTCTCCGGCAGATTCATTAACCTGTAAGGTTAGTTTGTCATGTAATGTTATAATCTCTCCTTCACTAGATCATCGGTACACAATCTGATAAAGACATCATCGTGCATGTGTTTTATTCCAATTCATTATTGCCTTCTGAATAAGTTGTTTCCTGTACTTTAAATGAAAGCTCATATATAAAATTATACTTTTAGAGCCCTTGAATGACTTTTGGAGACTTTTCATACTGGTTAAATAGGTTTATGTACAAATAAGCAAATCCTACCAAATTTCATACAATTTAGACGCAGTGTGGACTGTTTTTATTTACTAGTGTTTTACATTCGTCTGAATTTCTGAGATGATGAATTATCATTACTGATCTTTTGAGGGGACAGTTATCCTAGATCTTCGTTGTTTTTTTACAACTTTTCAGACGTGTATCTTCTATCCTTTTGCAGAACAAAATAGACACTTGAAGGTCGGATGATACATCGTGGAAATGTTGTAGATGTAGCGCCCCCTATACTTTTAGTTAAGAATTGAATATGAAATTCTCCTTTTAGCTAGATATCGAAAACGCCACTTCCTCCGACGACCCCTATAAAACCCTTGAACGCACATTGGCGCCAGCATTCCTAGCTGGTTACGTTTTTGGCCCTGGCACTTGTTGCCGGCTACTCATACTCATACTCTTTCTCTTTCCTTCTCCCTGGTCCATTGCTCAATAATGCTGGCACCCCTAGCGCTTGTTACATTTGTGGCCCCGGCACTTGCTGCCGGCTACTCATACTCATACTCTTTCTCTTTCCTTCTCCCTGGTCCATTGCTCAATAATGCTGGCACCCCTAGCGCTTGTTACATTTGTGGCCCCGGCACTTGCTGCCGGCTACTCTTTCTCTCTTTCCTTCTCCCTGAGATCGTTATCGTTTTGCCGACCTCCCGGCCGATCCGATCTTAGCCATTTTCCAACCGTCACTTATCTCTGTACTAACTTTGCCCATTTCACTTTACCGATGTCAAGGCATCACACATACGCACAGCTACGCAGCCGTGTCTTCACCATGTGATCCAAAGATACATACACCTCTCACTCTCGTGAATGAAATAGTAATCTTTTTTACTATCTGATAGTTATGTTAATCTTTCCTATCATTCTTTACTTCGGGAAACGCATGTCTTTCATGGTCTGTCCATCGAAAGTCTATCATCGTGAGAAAATATTCCCCAAATCCATGCACACAACTTGGCAGTATGGCTCAGGTTTCCATGTATCTCTTGGTATGATCCAAGCCATGCGGATTCCAAAGCAGTTCAGACAACTCCACTTCGACTCCAATGCCATTACTATCACCGACAAGAAAGCTCCCACTTTTCGCTCTCTCTTCTCTTTTCATCTCTCAAGTGATCGATTAGATTTATGTTATTTTTATACGTACTTCATTTTCATTCGTCATTTGTCATTGATGTCCTTTTATTAAACGTATGTCTTATTTGTCCATCCAAATCCTTGTATGTGTTCTTTTTACTTTTTTTCATCTCTGTGTCTATACTCATACTTGGCGCGCATTCTCTTTGTACACTTCCCTTTCTCCTTTCACATCGCCAGTGTCGACGCCAACATCAAACCACGAGGAACTAAATCCCTAGTATCTCCAGTATCCATCCCATTATTCACTTTCAAACTAAAGAAATTAATAAAATAGATATAAAAGCAAGATGAAACCAAGATGAGGACAACAGTTTGAATAGATCAATGTGATTTTTAATCATCCCTTTGAAGTTGGTTGTTGAACAATGGCCTTCCTCAAGTAATTGAGTGGAGTGATGGTGTAAGCCTTAACCTGCCTAGCTGACCATGATGTGTTGGAAACAGGGAGGGGTAGACTCATGCCTCCACCATGGGCATTAGTGCAAAGTGAGTGCAAACTGTCTAAGGCTCAATTTGAATTTTACTGCTTGACCACTTGCATCTCATCGGTTTAAAGTTTAGAGGGAGGAAAAGATACTGTATTGAAACTTCATATTTTTAGAGATCGTTCCTTTCAATGGTAGAAAAACTGTGGCTATTGTTACCTTTCCCGTTTCAAAATGACTGCTGCTCCAGTAGCAGCAGCTGATGACAAATTTAAAGTTGAATAAGCAGACAAGAAAATTCCTCAGAACGGCATCTTTATTGAGTAAAAGTTAGTAGGTAGGTTTAGGGTTAGTATTTCAATTCCCTGAATGTAATTTCCAGGTCAGGTAAAAAAAAAACTTTTGTTTATTTGCAATGGGACAATGGATGTATTTACAGCATTTCTTTTATCTGGTAGATGAATACTTCCTTCAGTCACTTTGAATTTGAAAAGTGAAAAAACCATTGAAATTGTCTTCTTTCACTTTAAATTGGCTGCCACTCAGATGCTGGAGAGGCTGCCATTTTGAAACAGGAAAGGTCACAATTGCTAAAACTGTCTGCAAATTTAGATTATGTATCTTTTTCTTTTATTATAACAAATATCAAACAATACCACACTCTACAGCAAATCAAAACTGATTTTATTGTAAAAATGGCACTGGAAAAGAAAATTGCCATGGGTAGATACAAAGTTCATTGTTTGTATTAGGTTCAGTAATACAAGACACTGTAAGTGGTCTGTAAAGACTTCTTATTTACATGACTTCATGTGGAGGAATGGTTAGAAATGACCAAGAAAATTAATTTTATTTTCTTTGGTTTCAATTTCAATGCATATTCATTCAATGTTTCAAAAAGGAAAAAAAAAAATCTGTTGTTAATTGCAACCTCAACCTCAACCCCAACCTTAAATTATGTGCTTGGTTCTTAAATTTAATAAAATACAGTTTTAAATGGTCAAATTTTTTGCTTTCATTTGTTCTGTAATAAGTTAGCAGCAGCCCAAATGTGTCTACTGAAGTTACCTCCCTTGTTTTGGCAAGCCCAATCCAAACAATTATTGATTAATAATGTATTGATGTATGATTTATCTCCCCTTGTCATGAGTTCAATAAAACTCACCGAAATCTAATTTAAAGTTGAAGATTTGTTACTTGTTCGCAAACTAAAACATCAAAGGAAGGTAGCAAATAACATTGACTTATGTGGCTGCAGCTGCTGCTACTAGTGTATTAAGGAATAAATGAAAGCAGAAAACTTGACCAATCAAAAGTGTATTTCATAAAATTCAATTATGAAGGATATTTGATTTTAGGATTAGTTTTAAGGTTGTTCAATTAATTTTTTCATTAGTTATTAGTGTATATTCTATTTGATTTTAAAATTATGAAAAAAAAATGTTTTATCATTTTATCTTGCTTAGATAACCTTTAATCCTGGAACTAAATCATATTGCTTATAGTTGAATTTAATAAAAACAGTTTTAAATGGTCAAGTTTTCCACGTACATTTATTCCTTATTACGTTAGTAGCAGCAGCAGCAACTGCATAAGACAGAGTAATTGGTGACTTCTTTTCGATACAGTTTATGAACCATAAATAAACCTCTAACTTACTAAAATAGGAAAGTAGGTATAAAAATGTAATTTTAATCTGAAACATTAAATAAGACTTCCATTACTACTTTATGCTTTTCTTGTATTTATTATTAGTCAACCTTTTATTTGAGCAAACTTAGGAGTTGGATTAGAATATGAAAAAGTTGGATTACTATCCACTGTAGCCATTAATGTGTCAATTTCTTGCTGTGTTTTCATTTCGACTCTCAACAGAAAAAAAAAGAAAATTACTCCCTGATTCCTTTCTATCATGCCTGGAAGGTCTAAGAATTATATGGATTCCTCATCTAAGACGATGAACTGCTGTTGATGCAGAAATATCAATGTTTCTAGTTAGCCAAAGGCCGATTCCCACAATGGGTTTTACCACATTTATTAAACAAACAAGTTCTTTATACAAAATAGTACAGGTATATCTTGAATAATGCGTTTATGCCTTCCAAAAGTTCAAACAACATTTTGTTTAATAATTAGATGTGTTTTTCTAGTCAGCTTTTACTTAGTTACATTTCATATTGCTTACCTTGACTGCAATACACCAAAAACAGCACTAATCCAAAACGCACTATTCAAGGTATTCGTTGTAAACTAAATCAACAAAAGTCATTCGCTTTCAGATCTTAAACAAGAGTTGTTTCCCTTTTGACGTAATTTGATTTGTCCTTTACTGCTCATTAATTGATAGACATTGGGAAGGAATAAACGAATTGAAAATTTAACGAATTTGATAAAGAATGTTTTCAGTTCTTGATGTATTTCTCTGGATAAACACCTGAAAGAAGAAACTATTCCATATTTTTTTGATATAGATATAACTGTATAGGTTTTGTCAATATATCTTTAGACCCTTATTAACCCTTCAAAGACCAACATATTAAGGAGATTAATGCCTGGATTTTCAAAAGGGTATAATAAAGCCCCAAACGTTTATTTTTATTTAATTGTTAAAGAAAAATTATTTTTTTTATTAAATCAAGAATTTTCCCTTTTTTTGAAGAACCAAAATCATTGTGGGATATATTTGTCCCATTGAACTTTCAACTCCAGACAGATGAAAGATATGGAATTAGATCACTTTGCCTACAAGTCTTTCCTTTTAATCATGTAATGTAAATTAATTCCCAGGTGGGTTTCATGCTATGATGATGTCATTGTCTGAAGTTGTAGAAACCAGGAAAATTTTTTTACTTTTTTGTCTTGTACTTTTTTTGTTGGGACGAATACATCCCAATAGACCTCTGGAGGATATTTACAGTCATAGATATACTTGGGATATATATGTCCCAGGAGTCTCAACAGGGACAATGGAGGTAGAAACAGCACAAGTTTTCCATGAAATCATAAATAGTGAAACAATCTTGAAAACAAAAAATCATTTCGACTTGCATTCTCATTTCCCTCTGTCAGTAAAGTAGGAGTGATATTTGTATTTGGTTGTATATTTCTGTCTGTTCATTGAATATTAACAAAAGTAATGAATGGGAGGGTGGGCAATAGGGTGAGGAAGATTGGTGAAATTTTGGGGCGGATCCAGGAATTTTTCTTTTGATTGTGTTTTTCTTCATGCATTTACGCATATGCTCATGTTTGTACACACTATATCCCAAAAGTTCTCAATCCCAGAGATCATGTGTGAAACTGCGGCTGGCAGAATATAAGATGGCATGACAAACTAGACAAGTTCAGAAGGTTTTGACTCTGCGACGCCCATGATAGAGAGGTCTGACAAATGGAGGAAAACCAATAGAACAATGATAATGTTTGAAATTGAGAACAGGTATGCTATGTCACTTGGTTTTCAGTGACAGCAATAAATAAAATTTATAACTTTTCTTTCTGTCTATTGAAAAAAAATTTCAAATCAAATCAAAATTAACAAAGAAAACAATTGAAATACAATCATGAGAACGTTTGAAATTGAGATGGGAAGTTATTGCTATGTTTTGTTGACATGAGAAGAACAGAAGAAATAACTTTGAGAAGAACTTTGATCTTGAACTAAAGGCTACAGAAGGAGTATTCTGCTCTACCCCCGACTGCTCTGATAGGCTGACAAGAAAAGAAACGGCGTTATCGTTGAATCAGATCATCTGTACATTGTTGACAAGTTATGTTCAACTATTATTTGGGGTCAGATATTATATCCATGTCATTAGCTGTTATGTTTCCAGTGTTGTTATGCTTTGGGCAGTACAAGTTAATTCCTTGTAGCCAATTATTTTGTACTCCCAGATGTTTTCTAAATATTCAATCACTGTAGCTCCATAAATAACCTGACCAACTAACCAAGTAGGTTGCAGATTCTTCTATATTCATGTGTCTTGGTGTTTATATCTGGCCACTTTTGGTCACATTTTTGGGGCTACAAATCTTGGAAATTCGCATGTCCACATCCCTTGGTAGCATCTGAAAACATTTTTTTCTTTTTGTATCAAAAAAAAAAAAAAAAAAAGGGTTTCTTTGGGGTCTCGATGGTCATTTTTGACCAAGAATACCCAAATCTTGTGCTAGTATTTTTTCAGAGATAATTTTAGATAATAAGTTTTGGTACATTTGCAGGCTATAGTGATTCATTTATGCAAAGTATAGATGTTTTTTTAACTTGTAAGACCTGTAGTCTTTGTAGGATTTAATATTCCCCTAAAAACTAGAAGGACACTGAGGACCAATTAGGACATATTTCTGAATAAATTATTTCTGTACTCATTACATGTTCTGACAATCAAAGGAAACGGACAGCATTTTTGAAGCTCTGAGAAAACAATGTGAAAGAAATCTAGCAGCTTTCCAGATTCAATATGAAAGATCCATTAGCCCCAATAGTTCTGGTTTTCTTACCATTAAAATCAGTTTGTTGATTTGTGAAATGCAACAATGAGTTCATGTTTAACAGATACATACGCATGTATCTTCATTCTGTGTAATGTAAACCATCATCCTTAACTTCGAAGGATAGCCATAATGACAATGATGAGGGTGTGTAGTAGTATAAGTGGTAGGAGGATGATGTCAGTAATGGTAGTCATCATAAGGTTGTTGCCCAACTATCAAACACCCTAGACCTCCATTTTTTTTTTGTAAAAGATGCTAAGAAGAATACATAAAGAAGCAAAGATTATAAAATGTTGCATTCAAAATTACCTTTTTTTATATTTTGAAGTCTTTTCATTTTTACATTCTTCATAAAGTTTGCCTTTGTGTTTTCTTCCAGGAATTGCTGGCCTTGCAACAAGTAGTTCTTGCCGAATATTCAGCTTTCCCTTCCAGTGCTGCAGATTTATATGGACGGGTAGTCAAATCAGCAGCCATTTTGTCCACAGGCAGTCCAAGGTGAATGAAGTTCCCTTCAAAATGCTACAAGTTTATTGATTATATACACCTTTGTATTTTCTTTCTCTCTCCATTTAACTTTCAACCTTTTTTAGGCTGGAGTATCCTTTGAAATGACTTTATTTTCTCATGGGACCCTGTATAAAAATATGATATGAGTTAAAAGTAGAAAAATTGCATTATTTAAAATCAATGTAAATTGACAAACAGAAATAATTGGCTTTGACCATATAAATCACTGAAATTCAATTGATATAAAAATCTGAAATCATGATTATAAGTGACAGATTATCTGAGATTGTAGTTTTTAAAGATTTTTTCTTTAACCATCAGAAATTCAAAACAATTTAAAAAAAACTGCCAGTCTCTGGTCTTCTGGTTGGTAAAAATTCTGGTGTCTCTATTGTCAAATGTCATAAAAGCAGGAACTGTTACTGGTTGTTAAAAAATCTTAAATGGAGTGAAAGTAAGTTGTTTTTTGTGTGTGTATAAAATCTTCATGTAACACCCCTAACAACCTGTTGTGAACCCCTGGTTGAGAAGGGCTGATTTAACTCCTTTGAGATAAGGATATTTTTGTGTGACATCATATTGGTAAAATATCTTGTCAGCTGCTCCAGGATGATCATCGCTTTCTCAGCCTTTATCACCATGTATGAATTGTCTCATATCACAATCTGATTCACTGCCAAAGTAAGAAGACCCAGGTAGAACAAATTTCTTGCAAGATATTCATCTTGTCAGCTGCTTCAGAACATAAATATCTCTAATCCTGTCAGCCACTCCCAAGGGGTTAAAATACAGGTTGTTCCCACTTTTCTCCATCATCCCAACCTCGCTGACATTTAAAAGTTTTTCCTTTATAAATTGATAGTTATTGCTTCTTTGTTCTATGCCATCTTGGCTTGTTCATTGTAGTATTAAAGGTGTTAAAGTCTAGGCAAGTTTCCTTTAAATATTCTTTCAAAGTGAAGTAACTTTGTTTGAAAAAAAAGAAATACAGGATCTGACTCCTAGGACACTCCCAATCAAGTATGAACAGCCATTGACAAAGTCCTGGTTTCTGTTGTAGCTTAGTGATCTTTGCAAGTCTCAAGTCTGGTTGAGACTAGGACTTGATACCAAGTTTTATGACCACCCCTTGGTAGGATGCAAGACCACCAAAGGAATACCTTCACCTTCATCACACAACTTAGAGTATACTCAGTTAGCTGCTGAGTTCTCAGGGAGATTTTGCCCTAGTGGAGAGTTTTCTACACTCTTTGCTCATACTGGGAATTGAATCTAGGACCTTCTGTATATAAAGTAGATGTGCTAACCAATACATTATCCGAGCAGACAATTTTATGTGTACAAAACCTTTGGCATCTGTAAATCTCAATGTCTACACTTCTTAAAAAACAAAAAAAAGAACGTTTGATAGAACTTTTTTACTAAGTATTAACCTTAAAATGATTGACTGAGAATGAAATGAATGTGATGAAAAGCAACAAATAAAAATGGAAGAAACTTGCCCTCACAGTCAGTAATTGAACAATCGTAGGATGAAAATTTGAAGTCATGTAAGAAAAATTCCATCAAAGAATAAATATGGTCAGAATCAATTCTATTTATGACATCACTGGTGTTTTCCATTTGAATACATCTAAAAGATACAGTAAAACATCTAGATTCTCCTGGATCTAGTTGTTATCATTAAACCCATCAGAATAAGGCCACAAAAAGGTCAAAAAAGGTTTCCTATCTAAAAATGAAAAATGAAACCTTTTTCAGAAAGGATGTAGTGGAGTACTGATATCAATTTTCAATTCTGTAGACAAATCAATATGGCCAGGAGTGCTGGAGCAAAAAACAGCTAAACAAACAAACACATAAACATGAACACAGAAATGAACTCTTCACCATCTTTGATGGCTATGGTTTTTCAAAAAGAATTAAAAAATTATTGATAATCTAAATTGCTTTGTATAAGAAATTAAAAAAAATATAGCTATTAATTCCACTTGTGTATTCAAATAAAAAACATGGTGACATATCAGGCAGTTGTTGGAAATAAGTGATAACTTTATGTTTGGATTTGAATAACTGTTTTCTCTGTTATATTGAAGCATGCTTTCTGAGGAAAAAAGTTGCAAGTTTGGATCTTGCCAGAGGCTCATTCCTTATAATTGATCTGCATTACTTAATAACAACCATAAGATGTCAGAGTATTGCTCTAAAAAGCAATTGAAATTAAGATTAAAGAAATACTTGCCCAAAAAGTGATAATAGTTGATGTAGCTTAAAATATCCAAAGCAAAACTAAATAATCATCTCATTAGAAATAAAACAAAAACTATTGTCTAAAATGCAATTCATTGGGAAATAAAAAAGTTATATATAAATGAAGTTAATACTCTATAGTCTGCTTCGATGGAACAAAGAGTCTTTTTTACTACGATTTTTCCCTATTCTTTATTTTATTCTTCATCTGTCTTTTTTTTTCTTTTTTCTTTTCCCCTCTTTGCTTTCACTCAACCAGCCAACCACTAAAGACTGTTCTCTATAACTTCCTGCAATTTTGAAATACTTTTAGAATTTGCCGTTTATCATTGTGTTGTGTAGGCCTATGACTACCGAACGCACTTTCTTTATTTCTCACTGTCTTCCTATCCTATTCTTATTAAGCTACCAAACCTAAAGAAAGCAAAAATACTTTCTTTCTCTATCTTCCTTTCTCTTTTCTTCTTTTTTGTATTTCCTATTCTTTTTATTTTGAGAATAGATTTAAAAAAAACATAGTACAATGTACCATGATGTAAAAAAAAAATCCTTCTTTCTTTGCCCACTCTATCTTTCAAACACTTTGAACCTTTATTCAGTTTCATCTGGAAAAAAGTGATTTTGGTATTCATAGACCAGTCGACATTCATTGCAGATGGTATTGGAACCTAATTAATTTTGATGATTTCTAGTTCCTCATTTTTCCAATTCCAGGCTTGACCAATGGCTTGATGGTGGGCTTTATACTGGTGAAATGACTGAACTCGTAGGACATAGTGCTGCAGGAAAGACACAGGTAATTAGAAACTGTCAACCAAAACTGTCACTATCTGTTTCTTCAGTTTTCAAGTTGGTCTGGCTGACTATGTATATATCATGCATACAGGGCATACTAGTGGTGGTAGAGGGCTGCAAATTTCAATATTTACTCTCTCTCCTCTTCCTTCCCACCCTCTTATTGAACTACTTCCTCGGGTGTATAATCTGTAGAAAAAAAGGAAAAGTTATATTTCTGCTGGAAAATGGCAACAGAATAACAGAGTTCCCCGACACCTTCTTTGTTTAGCAAATTAAACAACATGATTCTGAAATCAATGCTTGACCAACATGCACCTTGACAAGCTGGAGTCTATGGTGGCAGTTTCTTTTCCACTTTTGTGCAGAAATTGTTTTTTTTCTTTTTCTATTGATTATTCACCTGAAAAAGACAGAAAAATGGATTCACCAGAATATTGTGTCAATAGCATCGAGAATATGAATGGGGAGTTCAATCATCTGAACAAAATTTTGAAGATCAACTATTTCATATAATATGTATATATGCATGTGCGATCATATAGGTCAACTTGCCATCTGTTTTTGACTAAAATGCCATTTGCATTCATATCAATAAATATAAAATGCTTGGCATTGATATTTCCATCAGTTTACAGCAAATACTTGTTAACAATATCCATATATTATACAGCATTAACTATAGAAAAAGGCTGCAGATTTTCAAGGCCCTCACCATAAAAATCAAGGAACCCAAAACTAGATAAGATCTTCGGTTTGGGAACTGGGATTTTGAATGTAATTAACAACAGATATATGGATTTAGCCCAGTGAAGAATGTTTCTTACTTGTTACCTCATGCATGATGTCATCATAATGCACCAATCACAATTGCTGAAAATTTGGAAATCCAGCAACATTCAGTTTTTCCACATTTTTGATAATGGCCTCCAGTTCTCTGGTACAAAACCAAGAAAAGTTAACCAAAAGATTGAAATTTTTCTTTTACCTGTTGTCTCTAATGAAAAATGCATTAATGAAAGATTGCAGCTTAATTATGCATTTATATATATATATATATATATACACATGTATATATATATATATATAGCATAGCATATATATGCATAGCTCCTGGCAGTGGACTCTGGTTCCACATGGTACATTTTTAATACACACTCACACAGCACACACCACTGATGATAGGAAGAATCCCGAAACATGTATGGACAATTCACTTATAAGGATTAATAAAGCTTACTTCCAATCACCTCACTCCCGAGTCTGTCTCACTCTCTACAGTACACATTATATATATATATATATATATATATGAAGTAGCTGGAGTACCTGGTGATGCCTGGAACAAAAAAATAAAGTCCTGTCAAAAGTTTTTCTCCAGGTTGATCAAAGATGCTAAAATTGACCTGACCTTGAATTGGCTTTTGTTCCTATTGCATGTTCATCCTTGGGTCAAGTTATCCATGTACACAAATTTGTAGCCCATAAGATGTAGTTGTCCTGACAGTTAATTGACCTTTAGAGGTCACAAGAAGTCATCATTACCTTTCCTTCGTTCATCCTGGATTTAATTCACTCTTATACATAAATCTTCATTTTGTAGTATACAATTGTATACGAGCCTATAAAGCATAAAGTTAGAAAGAAACATTTGTTGTCTTAAAAGTATCATACATATACATAAATAAAAATGTATATATATTTGTATGTATTGGAATCCATGCTAAAAAATCTGCATTCCAAATTACAAATTTAAAAAAATTCAAGGATGCCAATGATTCTGAGTGATGATGTAAATATATATATATATGTATATATATATGTGTGTGTGTGTGTGTATGTATGTATGTATAGGTGCATTTAGAATTCATGTTTCAGACTAGGCATGATTATTATTTGTCATTGGAATCCACTTGATTGTTTTTTCAGTTTTGTCTCAGCACAACATTAGCAGTTGCTAAGGAAACAAAAATGAATGTATTATATATGGATACGTCTGCTTCATTCAGTGTGGAACGCTTACTGGACATTTTGGAACCAGAAGATGAAGTAAGTGCTTCATTATTTTCTCCCTCTCTTTGATTCTATGTCAAATGGACCAATTTTAGGAACTTGTCTCACTCAATCATTTCCAACATTGGTCCCATATTTTCTCTAACTTTGAACCTTTGGGGGTCTGAGATGAAGCCCTGTAAAATTTCAACTCAGTATCTTTACTCATTCAGTCACTATGGATCCAAGATCCAGGACTATTTTGTTTTGTGTGACTGCGGATAAATTATTTTTTAAATTCTCAACTATCCACCTTACCATGACGAGAAGTTCTACTGTGCTGAAAATTTGTAATTTTTCATGTAGGTTTTGAAAATGATATCAGCTTAGCTTTAGGAAATATCTTTTTAATAAAAGATGTCTAAGTGGGCTTTGAATTTCCTTGAAGTTTTCAAAGTTATCATAACTGAGGACTTGATCCACTTCATAAGCTCCATATGGAAAGGAAGCAGTCTCAATGTATTACAAAATATCACAATCTGGATATTTCTAGCTTTACTTGATCCTGAGATCTAAAGTAGGAAAGAGCTTCACCTTTTTCTAAGAAACACCACTAAAAAGGGCAATGTTTGAGATACAGTTTGTTTTGAAAATTGTTCTATGTTAAACAAAACAATTATATAAATACATTGATTTGATTACAGAGAAATTACTATGGAAAATTTCAACTGCTTTACTAAAATGTTTTTGTGTAGGGAAGACCGGAAAAAAAGTAGGCCACTTTTAAGTCTTTCAGCTCCAGTATTCAATGGGATGCAGAATTTATCATATCATACCGCTGACCAACCATGGTAGGTGAATATCATTACCATCTGAGTGGTATTATTAGGATATATTTCTGAGTGATGATACCTTCTTGGTATCATTATTTTCTGGCCCAGACTTGCCTAACTTGGGATGGATGGGGCCACGGTATGTCATAAGAGCTATTTTGTCAATGTTTATGCTGTCTGAGCGCAGTTTCCAAATTTTCATAGAAAACCCTCATTGTTTCTCTGTTAAAACTTGTACCCCTGCCAATACTGGTTGGTTCAGGGGTGTAAACACTCATTTCCTAAGGACAAATCATAAAAACCTTGGTTTCAGGACTTTCAACATTATTTTTTCAGTTCACCATAATTCAGTGGAGAAAGAAAAGTTTGCCTCTTTTTTCTTATTATACACCTGAAAAATCTGAGGAATGGATTGGCTGCAACTTGTCAACAGCATCGATGATAGGGAGAAAAGATTCAATCGTCTGAATGAAATTTGAAAACTTATTTATTTGCTGTGCATTTTATTTGTTTAGCCTCTCCTCTATAAATGAAAGACATCCTGTAGAAAAGTCTGTTTTTCTATTTCTGTAGTACTGATTGCTCACACTGACTGACAGGCTGACATATTAGAAAACTCCTATCATCTCCCATTTCCTGACACTCCTATATAAGCCTGAAAGTGCAATAGAAAGAACTCGCACATCTACAGTCTGACTTTCAGGTTTAACTTTTATTTTCAGCCAGAAGTAGATACTCTCCTCACAAGAATAAAATACTGTAAAGCCTTCAATATCTTCCAAGTGTTTGAAGTTCTGGAAGAAACACGACAGCATTTAATCAAGCAGGTATGTAATTCTCACCTTCATCTTACTCAATCACTCTTATTTATTAACCCACTTCATTTCAGGTCTACAAACATTGATTATAGGATTAAAAATCTATCTAGTAGACCTATCATGCACTATTGATATCATGGGCTTTGACCCCCCACCACCAAATACACAGAAGGTCTCCTACTGTCTCCGTTGACTCTGGAATTAGAAGTGATCTCTCCCAGGCATGAACCCTGAAGAAATGTATGGAGACCCGGGGATGTTCAGAGGATAGAATCCCCCTTTCAATCTCGCAGATGTATTTCAGAGGAAAGTGGAGTGCAATGTGTTTGTCATCAGCTTGACTTAGGGAGTATTCAGTCACCTTAAGGGGGTTCCACTCTTGTTTTTTGGAATCAGAATTGTCCATCTCCTAGACTGGTTGCTAACCATAGCTAGAGATTGTCTGTCCTACTATTTATCTATTCTCCCTGTCATTAATTACTAGGCTACTTACCCCTCTTAGGCTCTGTCTCTTGACTAAATCCTCAAAAAATACCACTGCAATCAATTCAAGTAATTTTTAAAAGAGGAATAACTATAAACTGTTATTGTTTGCCTTTTTACCCAATAAACCCGTGGACGTAATACCAACCAAACTGTGCAAGTATGCATACAAATTTTGCAACCAGCACATAAAGGAAATTAATGTGTACACAAATGGTTAGTTACCTAAAATGATGTTATCAAATCTGCTCTTTGTAAAAATGAATCATCATAACCAGAGTGTGATAATTATCTAAAAAAACTATCTAAAATTGAATAGATCTTTTATTTAAAATTATCTGAAATTGAATAGATCTTTTATATCTAAAATTATCAAAAGTTAAATAGATCTTCTATCTGAAATTATCTAAAATTGAATAGATCTTTTATTTAAAATTATCCAAAATTGAAATAGATCTTTAATCTGAAATTATTTAAAAAAAAAACAGCACAAGACTAGGTCAATGTTGGTAAAAAGAATCCATAGTGGCCCCCCCTAAAACTCTTTTTTGAAAAAAACCCAAAGCAAAACATTTATTAATGGTGCTTAGTGGTGTACTCATACACATTTTCATGGTTGTAGTTCCTGAAATGTAAACAGGAATGCTGGAGACACAAATAGACGAGCCTAGCAAAGAGAAAAGAATCTGTAGCCCTCTTGGCTGATTGGTCAGGTGAGCCATTTGTGGGGTTACAATGATTTGATAACCATACTTATAATTATAAGTATTGTAATATCTATTGAAAATAATCTGTCAGCAAAATGTTTCTGTCAATGAGTTGGTCAGTTTCTCAATTGTTATTTGCATATCACTAAATTCTCCATTTCAAGCATTCTATTTGCACATGCATTTTTCTCTGGAAAAATACTTTGCGCATCCTGACTGAACATTTTGAAAAATTCATTTATTAGTTGATCCTTGTGATAACATTCACAGATGTATTTGAGTTTATACAAGATAATTTTTCTAGAAAAGAAACTACAGAATTGTTCCAGTGGAAGAGTCAATCATTTCAAATAATGAGTAGAAGATATTTTTAATATAAATGAATACCTTAAAGTAAAAGAGTGCATTGTTACAGATAGAATAACAGGAAAAATCACACTGTTCATTATATAAGTAGATTTATATATATATATGTATGATATTATACTCTGATGAGCCGAAACATGTAGTGAGAATGACAGTTACTTCCAAATCATTGGAGCCTGAAGATCAGAGCATTTCTACTATGGCACAGCTTGTGGGGTGCTCTTGTTTAGTTGTTGTGAGTATCTATTGGCTGTCATTCAAAAAGGGATGAATAACCAATTGTTGACAAGGCATCAGCTGTTCAAGACTTATTTGTGAAAGAAGTGAATAGAGGTTTTCTTGCCAAGTACAAGCAAACAGCAGAGCAGCTGAGGCACAAATTGCTGATAGCATTAATCAAGAATGGTCCTTGTTGCAGATGGGGTTGCATTGCAGCAGGCCAGTCACTAAACCTATTCTAACCAATGCCCATTGCCGGATACGTTTTAAATGAGAAACATTATGTGTTAATTTGAATTTGTACTTGAAAAGTAGACTAACTTCTTTGGTAGACACTGGTGCTGTCAAGAGCTCAAAAACTTTTAATATCTAATTATATCAGTATTTACATTAAATTTACAGAAAAAGTGATTAAATCTTTCATTTTTAAGATTATTCTCTATGATGTAGAAGAGTTTCAGGTGGAACAATATCATTCACTGTAGAACTGTTATAACTTGGCTTGATATAATGTGGAATCATTTTTAATGCAGTTTGAGCATGAATCCCAATTTTCAAAAGGTCAGATTTAGCTCTCAAAATAATACCTAATTACAAAAACAGGATCCCTATTGAATCAGGTAATAACAACTATGAAAAGGGAATGAATAAGACAAACACTTCAATAGTCAATAAACGAAATTCATTACCCTTTTCCTTTCATCTATTGCTAAAAAGATTACTTATGTATTGTCAAACTCCTACTGTAGATACTAACTACGTATGTATCAAAGTTTTGGCAAAATGTAACCTTCTGGTGCAGTGTCATGATTTGAAAATTTGAGAATATTTGTATCTGTCTTCCTACCGGACGAGCTTCACCTTATCCAAACCTCCACAGTTTTCTCTTCATTTCTGCACAAATTATGAGTGTCGGTCTTGAAGAAGTTGGTGAAGGGCTAGATTTGGATCAAAGTTTATAAAAATTGAAAATTTGTTACAACGTGAACTCACTTATAACGTGGCAGAAAATTATAGACCCTGATTTCTGCATTATAACGGGTTTCCAGTGTTGTAAGGATTGAACTCACCATGCGAGTGAATGGCTTAAGAAGTTAGATTAATGACCATTGTTGTATGGTAGGTGCCCATGTTACCGGAGACCATTTGACTTTATTGATATTAACTTGCATAAACAACTGCTTGTAACTGAACAACTAAATAATTTGCTGCTACTTTTTTTTACAGACAGACAGCTTTTACTGTGGTTTGAGACTGATTGTTTGTGATAGTGTGTCCAGCTTGGTCTCACCTTTACTGGGTGGCCAACAGTCACAAGGCAAGTAAGAGTTTTCACTTGAGCTTTTTTGCTTCTTAAAGCCTTTCTACAATTGGGATGTCATTTGCTTAATCCATTTTACCAAAGAATCCTTTTAACCTTTTTGAGACTCCTGGTAAATATATCGAAAAGTTTCAATGCCTCTTTGGATAGATATTTTCCGTAGATCTCTTTTAGAAGTCTACTGGGACTTATGTATCAAGAAA
This sequence comes from Thysanoteuthis rhombus, assembly GCA_963457665.1. Lineage (NCBI taxonomy): Eukaryota > Metazoa > Mollusca > Cephalopoda > Oegopsida > Thysanoteuthidae > Thysanoteuthis > Thysanoteuthis major. The sequence goes on along the minus strand of OY735234.1, from coordinate 1,265,122 downwards.
AATAACATGAGATTTCCCCAGCTCAAATCAAGGCATACATGTCTAATGGGACAAATATATGCCATTATGATTTTAGTTTTTCATGATATAGAAAACAATTTTATTTATGAAAAGAATAAACTTTTTTAACCATTAACTTTTTATCAACAGTCTCTTTTAATGACATATTGATGTAACAATGAAAAATGCATTGAAAAAAAAAATTTTCTTTGAATACTTGTCAATACCATAGCCAATCAAATTCAGACAAAAACCTCCCTTCCTGTACCATGAACAATATCGAGAGTCAAAGAGGAGCTTGATGTGTCAAATGTAAACAATACCTGCGAGAGTGTCTCATAGTATCATTGAAAAAAAAACATTATTTTCTATCTACATTTTATCTCAGCAGTCTTGAAGGATGACTGGAGTGCAAAAATTGCTAAATTAGTGCTGTATTTTGACCATTTGTGGCCATTTCTAGGATTTTTTTTGTTTTTTGGGCAACCAGTTTTGGCAATTTTTATTCTACTTGGGTGCTTTTAGTTGTCAAAGTAGTGCAAATATATCTTTTGCCTACACTGGTTTCCACACAAGGAGGAAATAGCTGAGAAGTTTATTGAAACATATGCTTATATAAATATTACTACTGTATTATATAGAGACTACAGAATGATAGGCTTATGACATATCGAATAATAAACTTTGTTTGGATTATTGAAAGTTTTTCCCCCCAAATGTAAGAAAATATCATTTTTTACTGTTTTGTACATATTTGGTTGTATTGTGCAAAAGGTGAATTGCAATGAATTGGATTTGTCAATGAATAAATATGCATTAATGGGACCAAATACTGTGCGGTTATTTAGCTCATTTAAGCCTTAAAATGATATCTAGCAGGATAGGTATATCTGATTCAACCCAAAGTTATCAACATGCTTTTGGCTTTTACACTCAAACTGAGAACCATGCAATGTACGCAGGAGAAAATCATGTTTTACATCTCATGGATAGACTGCAAAACACAACAGTATATTAGAGGAAAAGCAGGAGTCAGAGACATCATAGAATCCACTAGAAAACTCTAATGGCAATGGGCTGGTCATGTGAGAATGTCAGACAACAGTTAGATGTCATAACTCCCAACATGGATCCCCAGTGGTCGGCAGAAAATAAGATGTCACGATAAACTACACAAATTCAGAAAGTATTAGCTCCATGATGCTCATGATAGGGATGTCTGGCAAATCTTGGGGAAGGTCTTTATCCAACAACAAACACTGGTAGGCTGATAATGATGACACCTTTAAAAAATTTCTGGTATTAAGCACTTTTATTATCTAAGTCATTATTGAAGTAGAGTAGCTACTGAAAGGCTTTGGAAAAAAGTGGCTAAGTGTGATCATTTATACTTAACTCTTCAATTCATGAACTGCTTCATGGAACAATGGAACTCTTTTGTAAATTGAATTTTTATAAATGAAAAAAAAAATGGTGCCAGAGAAATAACTTCAGTCAGAAGTTATTCCACTTGATTTAGAATTTTGATTTTTGTATAAATATTAGAGTTGATGCCCAAGTGAGAGTTGTTGCTGGTTGTTTTAATATATAGTTTTTACTAAAGAATGTTATGATAGACAGTTTGCTGTTGGCATTTTGATGACAATACATTGTTCATATTTGAATTTTCAGGTAGTGAAGGCCATATGAAATCACAAAAACCTTAGTTACATTATAAGTAGAAGAATAATAAGGAGTTTTTTGACTTTTTTTTAAATGAGCGGCCGTTTTAGTACCAAATATGTTTTACTGGATGGAGTTGCTCACCATGCCTCCAAGATAGACTACCTTACAGGTCTAAAAGAGCTATAACTGCCTTGCTATTTACCCTTGCTGGGGGAAGAAATTGACTCTTAACTTTCCTAAGGACATTAATGGAAGTAAGCATCCTTGACTGAAATTTGAACTCTGTTCCCCTATTTCTTGTTAAAATAATACAAAACATGTCTGATGGTATAATGATTTATCGTACAGAAGCTGAGGTTACTTGCATTCACTTTGGAAAGTTTTGACTCTTCCTGCACTCTGTCCCATTGCCTGATGTAATGACAAAGGTCTTGTCACTGATATGCCAATATGGTTGATAGAGATGAGTGCAGCCAGGTCAGTAATTCTACCTGTCTTGTGTTGTAGTGGAGATGGGCTCTGCCAAATAACTCTCATACAGTATCTTGAAAGATGCCTTGAAGGATCAAGAAAAGCACTCTAATAATCTTCTAAGGTTGAGTGACTAACCAACCAGCTCATTCTAAATGTTACATCAAAAACCAGTTGATTAAAAGTATGTGATGGATCATGTGGACAAAAAGGTGTCAAACATGGAGGTTTTGTTGAGGCTTCTCCTTCATTCAGTGTAGTTATCACCAGAAAATTTGAACGGCAGGGTTATGTCCTACAGGTGTCTTTTAAAAGGTGGCCAAAGCCATTGTTGTAGAGGCCACAAAGTGCCATTGTGATGACTTGAAAGAAGTATAGCCACAGGGACTTTTGTCCCCTTGCCGTTTTCAGTTTTACTTGGTGAGGGTGTAAAAGGAAAAAAACCTAATCACTTGGCTGATAACTCTAAAAAGGCTCAGTAGAAACAATCCATCAGGAATATACTTGAAAGTTGACAATTATGATCAGCAATGGCCATGCTGCTGACAAAAAAAAGTGACATATTCAGACAAATGTATATTTTGCCCAACTGCTCTAAGATTAACAAGACTTTAAAGTTTCCAGAATTGTCAATGAAAATGCTCAACTGTTTGTGAAAAGGTTGATGCTTATTTGCTACAAAAGAAAATCTTAACATCCATCAATTAAATATCTAGGAAATATCCGTAGCAACTGTGTCTGATATAGCCATTGTCATTGGAAATCTCTCTAAGGCTTTTTTTCCTATATATTCATTCTATTGTTTTCTATTACCAATTTATTTCAGGTCATTGTGTTATGGTTCATTTGGCACAAAAGTTGAAGATGTTGGCTAATGAGTACTTTTTGTCAGTTTTGGTAAGTGCAATGTCATTATTGGACTTTCTTATAATCAAGTGTCTTTTTTGTTAATCCCCTATCAAAAGCTAACATCTATAATTTTGAAGTACAAAAGCTTGAAAAGGTAGAGTAAGATTAAGTTGAATTTTCTTATTCTCTCCAAAATGCTGAGTCTTTTTTGTTAGTCCCTCCCACAAAAATAAAGACCCTTACCCTGTGAAGGAGGAATTAATGGAATAAACTCAACATATCAATTTTATATGAAAATTTTAGTCTAGTGGAGTCTAACAAAAAAAGCTCCCAAATTTGATGATCTGTGTCGCTAACTTTTCTTATTTTAAACTTGATATTGATCAATATGGATTGGGCAAAGTATATATATAAAATTAAAATGACCTTTTGACACATGTTATGAAGGAGTTCAATGTCCATTATGAGAGCAATGTCTTTTGCTGCTTGAAGTATGTTTCTTGAAGAGCAAGCGATTTATCCACATTATAAATCCTTTTTTATAATACTGTATATATATCAAACCAGATTGATCTTTTGTTACATTATAAAGGAGAGCCTTATCGATAGTGAAAGCAATATCTCTCTTGCTGCTTAAAGCATGTCTTCTGCCAAGCATTTTATTCCCCACCCACTCATGAATATCATAAATTATATGGATTTTTGTCTCTCTTTCTCTCTCTCTCTCTCTCTCTCTCTCTCTCTCTCTCTCTCTCTCTCTCTATATATATATATATATATATATATATATATATATATATATATATGCTAGCCATGCAGCAGTGAATCTTATTATTTTTTCTCTATATTGATAATGCAGATCAGATAAGGATGAATTTGTCGCAAACTTGGATGACCTCTTGTTACAATAAATGAAGAAGAATCTCATCCATAACAAAAGCAATGTCTTTTGCTGTTTGAATTCTGTTATTTGCAAATCATCCAAATCAAATCATAAATCCTCTTTTATGATTATTATTTTTAAAAGTTTTGTCGCAGCAAATTCAAATCTTAAATTCATCGAGTTTATGAAGGGAAATAACTCCAGATCAAAATTGTCCTTTGGCAATTGTTTGGATTTCTTTCTATTCAATTCACATAAGAGTTCTATTTTTTAAAATTCTATTCATTGAAGATTTCCATGTTCAATACAAATGGTTTCACTGAATTTAAGAGTTAGAGTACATTTCTCATCATAAAGAATGATAGTACATGGGAATAAGTAGAATGCTTCTGCTTTTCTCTCTTCCAGGACACTCTTGGGCAAAGTGTATAATAAATATAATCATTCCTTTGGAGACCAAGTAGTTACAACTATTTGAAACCTCAGTTGATATGATCATACTATGAAAAAAAGATTGAAAAAGATTGAAAAAAATCATAAGACTAAATGTATAAAGCATAAAAAAGCCAGTATAACATGTATTTTTAAAAAATTTTCAAAACCAGACTGCTCTTTTATTTTTATTTTTGTATAAAGGCAATAGGGTGTCATCTCACCTACAACCATTTAAAATCAGGAATAGTCAACCGTATCCAATTTAGAATAAAATTATTATGTACATCATGGTCAATAAATCACAATTGATGTGCTATGATACAACATTAATGTGAAATATTTTATTCATTGATTTTCAATTTCTAACTTTTTGTTCACTGAAAAACAGCCTTCATCTTATGGGTGAAGATGAAGTCACCCTTTGTTGGCTAATGTTCATTTTGTTCAAAAGCATTTTCCTGAATGTTGCTTGGCTGACAATATTACCTGCCTTATCTGTCCTGATTTAAATGTCAATTTCTATTTACTGAAAAAAATGATTCTGTATGTGTGAAAAAGTACATCAGAACATCTCTGGTTTATGTAAGCATCTACATTGTATACCGTTAAGATATATTTATTTATATATATGAGGAAGTGCAAGTGGCATAATGGTTCACTGTGCAAACAAGGATTTGGCAAGCCAAGTTCATAATCTGCTGTTTATGTACACTTCACATAAAACCCTTCAGGAAAGACATGAATCCTTTTCTTCCTCCCTCTAGCTATGGATGGAATAACAGACCAGTTTAGGTGAAGGACAACTCTGAAAAAAGTAGCAACAAATGAGTTCAATTAACCACTATTTTTTTCAAAATCAACACGGCATTTGTATACAACTGTCATTGGAGGAGTTTGGAAAGGCCTTTGTCCAGCAGCAGACCCGAAATAGCCAATGATGATATATATATATATATATATATGAGACTGTGTGGCATGTGTGTGTTTCAACTATAGACTGAGGAGTTGGCACATTATTGTCACTCTCTTATTAACAGTGGAATTGCAATAAATTGATATTGAAAAAATCCTATTTTGATATATATTTAAAAACTAAATGGTTATCACTGCCATCACATTTGGAGTTACTTGTTCCCCTGCTTTTTTTCTTTGATAACAATGACTATGACTATGTATTGTAATTTAAGAAACAATACTTTTTGCCGTAAGTAAAAGGGATGATTATTCAAATCTGGCCTAATTGATTTGCAAATCATATATGCATCTGATGAATAATGTTTTAAATCATTCAGAATATATAATCAGCCCATATATTTATTATGAATTATGAATTATTTTATTATAATTAACCAATATATTATAATTCCTTCTTATTATACACTGATTTACTTGAACTAGTGTACTCATTGAAGTTGGTATATTCACAATGTTTCGTTCCTTGTACCCTCTGGCCCTCTTCAGCTATCTTTCTTAGTAGGTAACCTTTATAACCCTTTATTCAATCAACATACTCATTCTGCTGATATCTGGCAAAAGCTAGTCTGAGTAAATTAGTGTATAATAATGATAATTTTTTATGTCAGAAGTTCTGACTAAAATGATAATTTATCTGATAGTTCTAATGGTCTGTATAGAATACAAAATGTTTTAAAAATAAGACTGGTTGCAGCAGGGGCAAAATCCACTCCAATTTCTATTCTGACAGAAAGTCGTTACTGCAACTTTTGTATTGTATATATAATGAATAAAAAAAATTACTAAAATATATATTTTTTGATATAAATGTATTTATTTATCAGAATAAAATAAGCCCTTGTATATCAGTTGGATGAATTTGAGATATGTAAGACTTGTCAGTTTGGCTCAGTTGGTAAGAGAGCCAGCTACCACTTACTTGGTTGTGATTTCAAATCATAGTAAGGAAATGATAATTTTATAGATGTGTTTATTAAAATGAAATCATCACTTGCATATTGATAAAATGGATTTTTCTTAAATATATAAGACTTGTCAGTTTGGCAACAGTTGGTAAGTGACCCACCTACCAGTTGGTCATGATTTCAAATTACTGTAGGGGAATTTTAATTTTTACTTCCCTAAATTTGGTGAGGATTATTCTTGCCATTAGAAACAAAAAGTCGACTCCAGGTTTGGACTGAAGTTTGACCAATTATAAATACTGTTGAATCTATTTACATTGAAAGGTCACCAGTTATAGGTAGTTCTTATTGTGAATGAGGGAGAGTTGGTTACTTGTAGCTAAGTAGAAGAGGAAGATTGAAGATAGCTTCTAAGTAAAAGGTAGTAGGAGCTCTGTGCCAAGTTGTAGTAGTTGTATTTTAATGAAGCAGAGGTTACTGAAATAGTTTGGAACCATGAAGACTTGGAGAAGACCAAGGGATGATTATGGCAACCAGGTATCAGTGGTATGCCGAACAGCCAAATTGTAGGCAATAAATTTGTGATCAAGTATGAGCAACTTGGGGGCCATTCTCATGACGGACAGACAATTAAATCACAGAAAACACATGAGGTTTAACCCATGTGCGCTTCCTGAAGTAAAGAGAATTAGAAGACAGATAATCGTGACTGTTGTGTAGTAAATGCATTGCCATTTCATTCATAAAAGAGTGAATATACATATTCAGCTTGAGAAGTGGACATGACTGGGTAGCTGAGCATATGAGAGATACTTTGTCATCTGTGAAATGAATTGGGCTCTGTTTATGACTGTGACTGATGAAAAAATATTAAAGCTTGGATTGGCTGAAATGATCCTAGAGAGGAGCAAAGGAAAAGAGAGGAAGAGAGAAGTAACCAACTAAGAAAGTCTGGGCAAATGAGCAAGTGAACATGTGCATTCAGGGCTTTTGTAGACAATAGAAAGAGGAAATAACATTTCGTACATGGGGGCTAGATTTAGAGTCTCATAACTAAAGATAATACATATTGATTTTTGTAATTAATTTTAACTGAAAATAGAGGAGCTGTCACACTATAAAGTTTGTGAAATACTTTTATCATTGAATTGTTCAACTTCATAGTATGCATATCTTAGTGTATGTACCTGTGTGTAAATAAAGTGTGTGTGTGTGTGCATCTAATCAGAGATTGGAAAGTACTAATTACCTGAGTAATTGCTATCTTCATGCTCTTTGGGATGATATTATCTTAATTATAGATGTCTATTATTATTTGAATGATTTTCCTTTTGTATAAAAGACTTTTGAAAGAAAACCAGTGAATTCCTAATCTGTTATTTTGTCTATTTGCTTTTTCATTCGGCCATTATTGCCTGAATGCATTTGAAATGTATGAAAGGACTCTTCATTATTATCATTATCTCTTTTGTTTTAGTCAACATTGCTGCACAATTTGTGTCTTACATCAGTGGATGAAAGACAAATTTATGAATTTTCTCTGAAACAAAAGATTTTTCTTCTATTGATTTAGTGTTATTGAAAGGATAGAGTTCGACCTGAAACAATTCATTGTTTTGTAAAAAATTCATAATTCCATTTCCTCATAAAATGTATTGTTTTCCTAAGCTTGATTGTTGTGCTCTGAAAATTCCCTCCAAATACTCTTACAAAATCAAAGGATTATGCTAATAGAAGCTAATAAATATTAGTCCGGGAGCCAGAGGGGCTGACCATGTACCCCTACCCCGCCAGTATCCACCACTGTATAGTTTTCCTGATAGGTACAAGTCTTTAGTTTTTGATTTAGATAGTTGCCTAAAATTTGAGATATTGAAAATATTGATTATTTGAAAAAAATTCCTTTGATACTAAATTGTACCCCAATGTGGGATAAAGCTGGAGATTTGTGGGCTAGGGAAGAGGATTTTCTCTTTGCATTTAGTGCAGTATTTCCCAACCTGACACCAATATTGTCGAATAGAATTTTGAGCAGAATAGTGTCAACCTAGAAAAAAAGTAGATAGATTGACATGATATATTATTGGGAAGAGAATATCATCAGCTTTCCAACAGTCTAACTTGTTAATTAGTATCTATCAAACATAAATTACTATTGCCAAAATTGTGAAGGTAGGTATTTCAACATTTTACAAGCAAATTTTGAGCTCTTTATAGTCCAAATTCTATGAATTGTGAATTGAGATATATATATATATATATATATATATATATATATATATATACGTAAGTAGAAATAATTTCATCAGTTTTCCAACAATGTATTATGTCAGTTTTTATCTGTATGGTTAGGAAAAATTAAAGCCAAAAAACGTAAAGCTAGGTATTCAGCAAATTTAAGAAAATTTCTCGTGTATGTGTCCCTCATAGTACACAATCTATGGATTGTAGGTTTAATTCATGATAGAGATGCATACATATGTATATTATGAAGAAGAGAATTGCACCCACTTTCCAACAGCATTCTCGATTGGTACCTGTATGAAAAGTTACAGCCCAAAATGTGAAGCTAGGTATTTTGCGTTTTAAACATGTAAATCGTGGATTGAATCACTCCAAGAAAGCCAAGTCCCCTCCCTCTCAAGGCCTTAAAATTTACAAAAGACTTCTATAGGAACACTATATTTTTGGATAATAGGGGAGACCTGTATATCTGGATTTTTTTTACTGAGATCAACTAGTTACTTAATAAGGATGTGCTGAGTGGCATAATGGTTACTGACACAGAAAACAGAATTGGCAAAGTTTCACTCGAGCCTGCTGACATTCATTTCCACTAATGCTCTTAGAAAAAGCATGAATTTGCTTCTCCTTCCAGCTATGGATTGATAGCTGGGCAGTTGGAGCTCTTTAGCCTTGAAAGTCAGTCCTACTAAGAGAAAGTTACTCTGACAGAGAATGACCTACAGCTTGGGTGTGGGGCTGACAACTCTGTAAGACCTACCACAACTGAAACCACAGTGTGGACCTATGCTCCCCTAGGAGTCTAGAGGAATAAACAAAAAAAAAATTATGGAACAGTATCAACTTTTTGACCAACTCAATATCTTATATCTGGAACATTTGAATACATGATAAATAGATAAAAAATACCTATAATGTTTTGCAAAGTGACATCTGAATATTGCACATTCTGCCTTACCAAATTTGTGAAATTTCAATATCTGGTAGAAAAGGAAAAAATAGCAAAGAAAAGGTCTGTAAGTGCTTGAATTATGATATCAGAGATTCCCCAACTAAAAAATCTCATTTGTTATGTATTTTATTTATGTTAATGTATTTAATAAGACTTTATTGAATAAATTAATCTCAATAAGTTGTAAGGTAGCATTATAGTTACATTGGCTTGAAAGTATAAAAAATTACTATCGAAAAAATTATATTCTATTTTCTTATCCAATGTTCAACATAATGAAATCTTAAACTTTATTCATCTATTTTTCCAGATAACCAACAGTCTTGTTGGTGGTGAGCATGGTGTCCCCACTGCCAGTCTTGGTGGGACCTGGCAGTGTGTCCCACATAACAGGATCCTTTTAAAGACAGAGAATAGTTCTTCATCTGAAAACAGAGAAAAGATCAGACATGCGACTATTATTAAAAGTTGCCGCCAAGTAAGTTACTTTCAGTCCTTATAATTTTTTTTGATCATTCCTAACCCTATACTTCTCAACCATAACAAATAATGCGATTATCTGGGTACATTGTCTCATGTTTAATAGTATCCACAGGAGTTATTACTGGACTTAATTTTGAATAAAAACCCTTGTAATTAATCTTTCTTTATATATATAAACATATATATATATATATATATATATATATGAATGGCTTGGCTTTGCAAACAAAGATTTTCACTGCAATAGGGCCATAGATGGCAGGGCCCATGTGCAGAATAACTCTCCAGCCTGAGCTATGTTTTTATGGTGAGGCCAGTTTGCCTTTGGCTGACCCCACCTATGGGGTGGCATAGAGAGTAGCAGGATTCCTATGTTGAGGGTTTGACATGAGTGCCCTTCTTCTGGCAGATGCCAGCTAGTTATGGGGTCTACTGCCCCTTTGTGGGAATCTTCCAACAGTACGGCTGACCTGTGTTTGAACCACAGGATGTAAACATTCTTCTGTTGGTAGATGCTGGGTGAGCTACAGATTTGTACTCTCTTGAAGGAGATTTGGGACAGTACAGCTGTTTTCAACTTTAAACACAGAACTTCCTGATAGTATGGCTTTCCAGTTTATAAGCACAGATACTCCGGATAGTATGGATGCCTGCACTTTAAGATCTTAGACCCTCCAACATAGCAGGTGCGCACTGACTATATAGGCCTGATACCCCTCAGAGTAGTGACTTCAGAGTGTAGCAGCCTGGAGCACATGTCTGAGTCATACTTCTGAAAAATAAAAGCGGGGGGGGGGGGGGGACTACTATTTATTTAGATCCAAATTAGTCCAGCTTCTCCCTCTCTGCAACAACCTCTTATTCTTGTCTATTCTTTTACAGAGCACGACATTTGTTTAGCTTGTGGGGATGGGTAGCACAATATGATTTGTAGTATTTTTGTTTTTATTTTGCTCTGGTTTTCTCTGTTTAAAAGAATTACATGCGGCTTCTTCTGAAGGAAACTTATGAATAAGAGACCTCAATTTTTCTTTTCATCATTTAAGAGAAGCTCCAGTCTACTTATTGAGTTGTGACTTAGTGTAAGTTGAGACTTCATCTCTACCACCAACTTTTTCAAAGTGAGTAGTAACCCCTTCAGTCTGTACCCCTCTTAAGTCCTAATTGGAAACTGAAGGATGAGAAATAAAATTGATAAATACTGCAGGATTTATTTGTGAAAGTCTAACAACTTGAAAAGCAGAGAAGGTATTCCTTTTTTCTGTGGAAGAGAATGATAGGTAATTTATTGGTGATGACTTATTCCCTACAAGAGTGTATAGATGGATGGAACCAGATCTTTTTTCCTTTGTAAAAACATGGAAAGTACAATCCCAAGTTTAAATTGTGAGCTATAGCAGAAATTATTAGGAATAATTAGTAGTAATTATAACAGTACTAATAACTACTACTACTCATAATAATATCAGTAACTTTTTTTTATTGAAAAGTTGATGGGCCAGTCAGTGAGGCTGGATTTAAGAGATATATTCTATTTTTGCTTAAATCCCCCATCCACCAGTGTGCTCTGTTCCTATGGAAGAGCATTGCATAATACTTACAATGAACGAGTTACCTCACTTAAAGAGTGCTCAACCCTGAATAGAGGAGCATTAATTATTGTGTCATCCACAGACAGCTGTTTCGTTGTATTACAACTCTACAGTGTGGCTATAGACAATCCGTTATCCCATCCAGTAACACGAGGCTGGATAGAAACCTTTGCTTCAGACCCGGAGGCTGGTATCCTACCGCTGGGCCACAGAACTGGATGGTTGGTGAGGCTGGATTTAAGCGATATATTCTATTATTGCTAAAATCCCCCATCCACCTGAGTGCCCTATTCCTATGGATATATATATATATATATATATATATATATATATATATATATATATATATATATGGTTCAAACACCAGGAAGGCACTCAAAATGATTAAACAAGCTAATGACTGCCAAAAAGTTAGTTTTTTTTTAGAATAATTCTGAGCACTAAAGGGTTAAACCTTTTTTTAAATTGAAAAAACCAAGTATGAGTTAACTCACCTGATCAAAATTAAAGTCAACAGTTAACCCATTAATTGCAGTAGGTGACAAGTGTATTAGTTATCTATTGCAAGATAAAAGCCAAGATTCACAGATAATACTGAGTTATCATTAATGAAATGGAAATTGTATTGAGTTGGCCATAGAAACGGAATGAGGGTAATAGGTTATCAAATCCAGTGTGATTAGGAACTTGTGCCATCAAAATTAATTTTGTGATTTATTTCTATGAACTTCTTTTGAAGCAAAATGCTCTACCTTTGCCATTATCGATGTAACATGTCTCTACGACGCTAACTCCCTGTCAGACATTAAACAAAAACCTAAGGATACTCTGCTGCTCCCAGCAATTAACAAGCCCAATATGTTTTTTTTATGGGGGGAGAGTGAGGGGCACGACTTCAACCTCTCTCCTCATGTTGATTTTAGGACTTGCCACTGGCAACAATACTGCCATCTTCAAAGTTTCTATAAACTATCACCCTTCACTTTTGCTCTTTAGAATACATTTTGCATTGATTGTTACTAATTACTAATTACTAATAATGATTTCACACAAGTATTTCATTTAGAATTAATTTACATGGTAATTGGGGTGGGCCGCTCTCCACATCATAAAGTTTGGCCCCTTCCAAACAACACTGCAATAGTCTCATTTAATTTGCGTAAATGATTGCGTGTATACGATGAAAGAAGCCAATGGTTCCACCTAAACTTGATTATTCTCCATTTGCCTGTGTATAAGAGTTTTCCTATTCTTTCTTTTAATGGCTGAAAAAAAATAGTTTTATCTTATTATTTTCATTCGTAATTTTTGTTACCCGTGATGAAAGATATTTTTGCTTGGTAATGAGACGTAAAGCAAATGAAATTTGAAAAAGCTTTTATACAGTGCTCTGTGTTGATTGATATTAGATAATTTCAAATTCTTGTTGTTGCTCTGTTACATCAATTCTTTGATTAGTGGTAATTGATTCAAATCAAATATTTCTGTAAATATTAAATTGCATAAATGATTGTGTACAATGTTATGAAAGCTGCCAATGGTTTCATTCTGATTATATTCTCTTGTGCTGACAGTGAACAAGGGTTGTTCCTGTCCTTTTATTTCAACAACTAAAAAAATTATTTCATCTTATTTAATTTGTAAATCAAATTGTGTAAATAATTGT
>OY735234.1:1152002-1244502 GCA_963457665.1 Thysanoteuthis rhombus | reverse complement strand
ATTGAATTGGCTTCTTTTTATTCATTCAAATGTTTTTGCTTTTTCCTGGTTTAAGCACAAAGAAATGTTTTTTTCTGTCTTTTTTTTAAGTTCATATGTTGTGGACAAATAATGTTGTTGAGCTAAACTTATTTATGGCTTTTGCTTATTTAAATTTATTTTAGAGGCTATACTCAAGGAAGAAACAGTATTAGTGTTGATATATTTATGATTTTATCATTGCATTGAGTAATATAGTAGTTTTATTTTTCCAGCTCTTTTTATAAAAATTCAAAATGTAGAAAACATTCCTAGGGGAATGATGACTCACTGTCATCCATTTCTGCTTCTTTTTAAACTCATAAATTGAGCAATGTTGCTGGTAAAATTAAGTTAACCTTATGCAAATACTACCGCTACGGTTTGAATCATTGATTCATGATTTAAAGAAAATTCTACTATGAAATGATGGAATGCCATTTGTTGAACTGTGATCACTAAAAAGTCAAAATTTTCAAAAACAAGCTTGAATGCTGTCAGACACAAACAAAAGTGATCAATGCAGCATAAACTTACTTTGTAAATTGAACCCTTCTCAATAAAAACTTATTTTGGATGGAAATTGTCAAAAACGCGTGCATAGTTTCAAGTTCCAACTGAGAATTGTTAGGACTGGGGAAAGTCTGGATACATAGATACACATGAATGTTAGAACAGATGAAGAACCTAAACCCATCAGCAGTGTTTAAGCAGGTCTGTTGTGGGTAGTGATAATTAATTATGAGTTTCATGTAAATATATCAAATATATGCATCAGATTTACTCATGGTAGTTTCTTTGTTTACTTATACAGCAATGGAGTATGGAGTGGTTGAATGGTTATTGGCGTGGAGAACGGAATCAGAGATCTCAGTTCAATCTCTGATTGAGACAGTTTGTGTTTACTTTGCACTAATGTCCTTAGGAGAGGCTTGAATCCTTTTTTTCTCCCCTCCGACTATAGGTAAATTGTATTGTATACTATGTGTGGCAACTAGTCTAAGAGATGGAATACTGATCTTGAAGCGGGGTGGGCTCTGTAAGGCTATCTCATCCTTAACAACCCTATGATGAAACCATCTGTGGTCCTTCAATGACCTTACCCTGGGGTACACTAAATGATGACTCCCAGAACGTCATTCTATGATTATAAATAATAATCTAATCCAAGATTCTTTAATATTATTAGTTCTAGATAACTTTTGGTGAAAAATTTAATTGGATCTGCTTTTTTTTTGATAGAAGTGTGTCTAAAATTAATTTTCATTTTCTTCCAGGTAACTGGTCTTCATATCACCTTTTCTATCAACGACAAAGGACTGTTATGATTGAAAAAAGGATAAGATTCGGTGAGTAATGGAATTTTGATTCTTTTACCAATTTTTCTTTTTCTAGAAAATAATGCATTATATAATCAATTAGCATAGTACGTGTAAAAAATGATGGGAATTATTTATCAGTACTTTTGCCAAAGATTAGAGTATCTCTGCTGAGGATCAGAGAATAGTATCTGTGTACTCTACCCAAGATTAGAATGTTGCTACTTGGCACTTCTGCCTAGAATAATATCTATGCACTCATCAAAAGATATTATCCTCACACACACACACATATATATACATATATATATATATATATATATATATATATATATATATATATATATATATATGTATATGTATACATTAGATTGCTGCAGTGGCATGAAATTCAGTGACTGTGAAGAACTGAATTTTCTATGTTCACCTATTTACGTTTGCTCTACCCCTGATATAGAGCACTCTTCACACATAGTTAACTCAACCCTTAAAAAAATAACAATATATATACATATATATATTTCTTTTTTTGAAAATAATACACTGATTTATATAAAACAGAGTGTTTGATATCTTTGTAGATTGGGCTATGATAATGATAATAATAATAATTATCAATACTGTAATTATATATATATATATATATATATATATATATATATATATATATACTCACACACAGTACATGTGGTACAAATCAGACTAGCAGTTTAACACAATATAATAATATATCAATAATATTCGCCTGATGAGCCCCAAATAGGGCAGAAACATGAGCTAGTTTGTGTAGCGAATCCACAATCTACTATATATATATATATATATATATATATATATATATATATATATATATATATATATATATATATATATATATATATAGAGAGAGAGAGAGAAAGAGAGAGAGAGAGGGTTGTTAGGCTTCTTATAACATAATGTCTAAATGGAAAAAATTCAAACTTTTTTGAGATGATAGAAGGTACAAATGATAGTTTGATTATCAGTAAATGTTGAGTTACAGAATTGATGTAATGTATGAATAATGTCAGTTTGACCACTGAGACTGTAATAATGCAGACCTCATTCAGTATCTGTTTCCTTTATTTGAAATGGTGTAAGGAGGTTTTTCACTTAAAATTTTTTTTGACTCAACATCAAGCACCTTTCTATGTCCTGAAGATGGCCACATGAGGATATCAGTCTATCTGTTTATTTTAATGATATCTCCAAAATTTCTCAATGAATTTCAATGACATTTTGTAGACGGGAGAGCCAAGAGCTGCGGATGATTTATTAAATTTTGGTGCTCATCATGGAATTTTTTACAGTCACCTCCCCTGCATTGTCACTATATATGAACTGATTTTCATTCAGTTTTTGGTGTCAATGGCATCAGCGGAGATATGCACTCTCTGAGTGCTTTCTAGTTATTTTATCGAGCGGGGTGAGGGCACCGAGTGGAGTCAGCCCATTCTGTGTTTTTGATGTGCACTCTCTAAGTGATGATGACACAGGCTGTTTGATGTATTTCTTTGGGGCGTGTCTCAGGTGGGAGCAATAGAGACTGTTAACAAAACACCTGCATATCAGCATGGATGGACAGGCTTACAGGGATGGTCTTCTTGGGGATAAATATCAAAGACTTAATGGAATGTTAAGTGGAGAATTAACCATTAGGCTGAGTAGGCAGAGTAGGTTGAAGCCTAAGGGCCCAGAAGGGAGGAAGCCTGAGAACAAAAGTATGGTTTAATTGAGTGTTCAACAAAAATGGTTCAATTGAGTCCTCATGTGCGTATTTTGGAGGATATTCCGGTACTTTAGCATATATTTTTTACATATCTGGAATATTACAAATTCCATTTTGCCTTATAATTCAGGCTCTAAAAATATAGATATTTAGAAGTAAGGCTCCCAAGGTTTTGTCCTGCAGCAGCCACACCAACTTGTGACATTATGATGTCACAATGGTTAGCACAATCTTGCACCCGCTTAATATACTTTGATTTGTTGATTTACATACTATTATTTTTATCGTCACTTTTGTAAACCAAAGGAACATGTAATATTTTTTAAAGTAAAAATGTGAAGAAAATTGATAATATGTCTGTCATTGATTTATATAAACCCATGATATTCCTTGCTGGGACACCTGGCATTGCCCAGGGAAAAAATGACTTCAAATTTCGCGACACAATTTTTTATTCATTTGGGGTATAGCTTCTATTTACACTATGAGTATAATGCTGACCTGGACTCTAACATTCTGTTCGTCATATGGAACTACTGCTTCGAAATATTTCAGTTGATTACTTTGGGAAGATGAATCTTTGTGTTTTGAAAAAATGATTTTGGACAATCATACTGGACAGTTTCACTTCAGACCTGTTCATTTTATTTATTATTTTCATTTCCATTCTTCTTTTTTTCACTTTAGGTTTTGGCGCAATGTTTGGGGGTACCTCAGGAAATGCAGTTTTCTTCTACATGCTTCCACAAGAATCGGAGTTTGTTATTTTTGTATTAAAATCAAGATATTTACTCTTTGTATATTCTGTTATCAGTTTATATTCTATTTTTATTTTTCAAATCATTATTCCTGCTTTTCATAGTTTGGGTTACCTGAAAAATTTTGATTCCTGCAGCAGCCCGATTTTTCTTTAATTGTCTATTCTATTTACACTGTCTAGGTCAAGTGACTCATTCTCCAGGTTATAACGGGAAGTCATTTCAAATCATTTTAAATTATATGACACATTCATAAATATTCTTTCAGATTGTATAACCATTTCTTAATAATATATAGAGATATATATCGGAAAATAGGTACATAAATTCCACAATAAGAGCTGGATAGATTTTTAAAAAAATGTAAAAGGAATGCCAAATTTTTTACTCATGTATGTATGTATATATATGTATATATATGTGTATATGCATATGTATATATGTATATGTACATATGTATGTATACATATATATATATGAATATATAGCAAGGCTCCCTCCTGACTAACTTTTTTTTAGTACCGTCATGAAGGAAATGAACTGTTAAAATGTGGAAATGAATAATTTATTTTGCTCCAGGCAAATAAATTAGTTTTAAACAAAACTGAAAAGTTATCTGTAATCTGTAGAGCTACAATAATCAATTGATTAGTTGATTATTGAATTAATCGCCAATATAGTCTTCTATGACAGTAAATGGAATGCCTTTGGGTTGTGGACAAAATAAATCACTAGAGGATATCATATTGGGCTTTGGAAAACTGTGATCAATAAATTTCTAACATTTAGTATATAATATATATTTTATAAACAATCAATAATGACCACCAGATTGATTGATAATGAAAGGAATTGTTATTCATAGCCTTAGTAAAGTGTAGAAAACACAGGATTAAGAAGAATAAATTGGAGAACCAATATTCTGTATCTCATCCTCAGTTCTCAGTCTTTGAACCAGGATTGTCAAATAGTTGGGGATGTTTACAAGAATGCTCAAATTCCAGAATTGTTAATAAACATTGCATCCCCAAAATAAGAATTCATTAAAGATACTTCTACGACAAAGTTTATTCACCTAAATCAATCCCATATTTCAAAGTCTTGAAGCAAGTGTTTCAAAAACCTATTTGACCATTGATCCTTCATGCAAGCCTTGATCCCTCATCAGTTTGAATGTATGAAAAATAAAATTAATAATAATAATTGAGTAAACATGAAGTTTTAGACACAGTTTTGTTTCATTTTTGTTTGTTTCATTTAAAAAAATTAGAAACAAAGGGTAAAATAAATTCAGCCCTGATATAATGTATAATCATACAATGTATTGATCAGATACTGACAAAATATCATAACCATCCATTTTTGAGCCTTTTCATGATTCTTTGGAGTGTGTGTGTATATATATATATATATATATATATATATATATATATATATATATATATATATATATGTGTGTGTGTGTGTGTGTGCATATGAATGAATGAATCCACATTATTGTGCAGTATCCTTGACGTTTTCAGTTTGTTCAAAAAACAATATTCTCATCATGTTCAAATGGGGATCACAAATTTTTTTGCTCAACATATGAGGAAACTGCGTATCAAGGTGACTAACATTACTAAACTGGTGTAAATGGATTTCAACTCAATTTTGATATTTTGATTATATTGACTATTTCTTGCCTCATATTACATTGATTATTTTTGAGTGATGTTTTGATTTGATCCTTATATAGTGACTTGCTTATTTTTATTTAGAATTGATACAAAAATAAACACAAGTATATAGTTTTAAATACTAAACCTTAAATTTAGTACACCACTTCCTTTAACTCCTGTCCATGAAAGCAGTAACTTTCAGGAATCATCACCTTTTTGCCCTGGCATTCTCAGATGGTTACTTTCTTTCTTTCTCTCTTAATTCTCCTTACTTCAGGAAGTGCACATGGGTTAAACCTCCATATTTTTTTCTGTGATTCAAATAGTCTTCCATGGTCCCGAAGTTTACTTTTGGGGTTATAAATTTAGGTTTTTTCATGTCGCCACACAAACTTGGCCATTGGCATAGTATTGAATACCCCATTTCTAATAATTATTCTGGTCTTTGAGGCATCCAGCATTTACGGAAACAACTTCATTCGGCATCTCTGCTTTGTAGCCATAACTACAACTAGATATAAAACGGATCTTTCCTCTGTACCTGAACAATTGATCTTTCCATCTTCTTTACTAGTTAAACTCATAAGGAATTCTCTCTCATACATCAGAGAGATAACTATTCTCCCGCCTTAAAGTAGCTACATAGTAACCTATTCAAATCAGGGCTACTCTATCATGATCATCTTTCAAATGTTTATATATTACCTTTTCAGCATTGATTTTACTGTATGCAAACATTTTATTTGTTAACTCATTAAATGTACATCTTCGTTTGTTTGCTAAACATTTGGACTTGTTTTGATTCCAATTGTGGGTTCTGCTTAATCTTTGTCTCCATATTCAAACATGGTGTGTAGAAATCTTGCTTCTAAACAAGGCATCATGACTGCCATTATGTTTGGATTTTGAACACGTCACGGCAACTAACTCTTTCAACTAGCTTTCATTAACTCCTCTTCATGATGTCAGCATTTGGTGGTAAACACAAACACATGGGCAGACTCTTTTGTCCTCTGGAATCTGGGAGTACAATTTTTATAATTACTCCCCAACAATATAGGAGTCCAACACCTAACAATCCTATAACTATCAACCTCAACTAGTCTACTCAATTGTGGATCATCGTCCAGCAAGAAATCTCCAGTATGAAAATTCAAAAATCACCTTTGACACGTCTGATTATTTACAGTATGTCCGCCATAAACTGCGCAAATTACAGTTACATTTTATTAAAAAATCAAAACACGTAAATTACTGAAAATGTTGATTATTTTTTCCATCTGTAATGTTAGAAACAATTAACAAAAAGGAACCAATTTTGACAATTATTTTTCAAAACATGTATGCTGATATGATAGCTGTCACAATACAGTTATCCCTTGCTATTCAGGGATTTTCTATTTGTAGTATGATAATTCACTGTTCAGTCTTGAATAATTTAATGGAAATTTCTTTTTCTGTGCTGTATAAACGAAAATGTAAAAAGTTCAGGTAAATTTACAAAATAATAAGTGTATAGTGATAGTATTTGTGTTCTTGATTCATTTAATGATTTGTTTATGCAGAAAATATGAACCAAACTTGAACTTATTCAATGTTCTCACTTGCAACCGGTTAGTTGAACTTTGTTTAAGAAATTGAATTTTTTTTCTCATCCACTATTGCAACTTTTCTCAAACCAAATAAAATTCAAAAGAAAAGCAACAAAAACATCAAGATGGAGATAAATAGTAGTAAAAAAAAAAGGAAAAAAATTGTTATTAATCATAAGACTGAAGTGTCATGAAATTTATAGTTTTTGTTAATCAACTGTATTTTTTTTTTTACCGTCAGCTACTTTGCACTTTTTTAATGATCTTTTAAAATGTATTGCAATAATCAGATATGTAATATTTGAAAGTTTAATTCTGGTTATAGCTTCAAGAAAACAAAATAAAGTCAATTGTGAGAAGAAGAAGAAAATATTCTTGCATATTCACATACTTTTTGACTAAAAAGATATCAATTCTGCCATAATTGAAGGATCTGTCATCAGAGAAAATGAAGTCAAGTTTTGAAATTTGGAAATCTTGAATATCTTTGAATATCGACTCTACTTTATTCGTTTATTTATTTGTACATTTACCATTTGGGAATAGTGAAATGTTTGTTCATTGTTTATGGTACAAGATTTATGGGATTTTTGGCCGAAAGTGTTGCAGTAGGGTGAGCTGCACAAATTATTTGTAGATTTCTTTATTCTCTTGAATTTAATCTGTATGTGAGAGGTGTCACACCATCTCCTTGTATATTCATCACACTATAAAAACCACCTAAACATGGGTACAGTCCAACCAATACCATGCATACTTCAGCCAATGCCATGCATACTCAAAAGACCTAGTGGAAGTTTCTAATGTAAAAATTTTGAGGCACATGTCTATACAAGCTTCAATATAAAAATGTTTGCCATTTATATAAAATTACTTTTAGAAGTGAGATTGTTTGATAACCACTTTTCCACAACAAAATCAATTAAAAATATTAATTTACATTCACTTGAGGAATATCGACTCATTTTAATGTCCTCATCAAAAAACAAAAAAACAAACAGGTCTGGTTAGTCACTCAATTGAAACTGCTGTGTGACCGACATCTTTCGTCCACCTGCTTTGTTGGGGATGATTAATAAATAAATTATTTCTCTTGTCTGTTGTTGAACGGTGGG
Source organism: Thysanoteuthis rhombus (assembly GCA_963457665.1). NCBI lineage: Eukaryota > Metazoa > Mollusca > Cephalopoda > Oegopsida > Thysanoteuthidae > Thysanoteuthis > Thysanoteuthis major. The sequence continues at coordinate 1,236,292 of OY735234.1, read as the reverse complement.
TGATTGCTAAAAAAGACCTAATTTTCTGCTGGACACCAATGCAGGGACCAATCCAATTTAGCATGAACTTACATTGTAAATTGAATCATCACATCAAAACCCTATTACAGTAGAATTTTCAAAAAAATATTTGATGTGATTAATTGTTTTATTGATATCCTTGGTAGCATGGTAATAATAAGTATTCATATATTTATTTTTTTTTTATTGGTAATATTCCAGTCTTGCTGGTCAATGCCTTTTTTTTTCAAAAGAAAAGAAAAACAAATAAGGAGTAAATGTTTGAATTTTCAGCCTACTAGCTCCATCAATGCAGTCTGTACATACAACACCTACATAGATAGGTTTCTTCTTTTAAATGATTCTGACTGGCTATGTTGACAGTTCTTGTTCGAGGTTCTTAATTATCGAAAAAATGGAGCAGATATGAAAATGCAATTATATATACCGAAGGAAAAAAGGCGAATGAAAAAATTCCAACTAAAATTTTCTAAAAAGTGCTCGTTACTGAGTTTACAGAGTTCTTTTCTCTCTATAGGGATCTTCTTCGGCGACAACCCGGTTATCAGTGAGTTGGATTGTCATCGCCAGCTGTATTACAGATTTTGTTTTTTATTCTACCAAAATTTGCATTGAAAATATGAGTATCAGTTAAATTAGACAGAGAAAAAAGTATTTTATCATTTCTAGGTAGTGGAAGATACAAATTGGTTACATATCCCAAATATTGTCCTGCTAATCAGCTAAATAACTGTTCACTGCTTCCTCATTATTACGGTTAACAATTTGAAGTTTTCAGTAATGATATTGTTATATTTACAAGTACATTAAATACACATACAAAAAAAAAACAGGTTGAAGAGCTGATTTGATTGTGCCAGAATAAATTTTATCTGAAATAATGAGTGCAGTTAATTCATTGAAAAATATACCACAAATTGTTTACTTCAGTGAGTTGGTAGAATAACTAATCATAATGTTTTGGTTAGTCTGGTTCAGGATTATAAGAGTGGAGGCTACTATTGAAGATCAAACTTGTTATGATTTCTTTGACTTGTTTGTTAACCATAGATCAGATGTTTCAAAACTTAGAAAACTCAAGGACCCCTTCTATAAAAGAAATATTCTGGTAGACCCCTAAGAAGAATCACACTAGGTTGGCAAGCTTTCGGTAGAGCAAGCTTGACTTTCAAGAACAAGAAAATCCCACTAGTTCTTAAAAGAAGGGTATACAACCAATGCATCCTCCTGATAGTCACTTATGGAGCTATGAACATGGAACCTAACCAAAAGACTGACCTTTAAACTGAGAACCATGCAACGTGCACATAATAGAATCATGTTCATCTTCATATGGTGAGGTTATAAGACAACACAGTATATTAGATAAAAGATAGGAGTTTGGGATATTGTAGAAACCATGAAAAAACTCAAGTAGCAATCAGCTGGACATGTTGCAAGAATTGTAGACAACCGTTGGACATCATGATTCGCAACATGGATCCCTAGAGATCAGACAGAAAGTAAAATAGCTTGATGAGCTAGACAAATTCAGAAAGTACTGGCTCTGCAATGCTGATGATAAAGAGGTTTGGGATAATTTGGGGGAAAGTCTGTGTCCAATGACCAATGCTAAATGGTTGATGATGATGATGATGATCGTATTTACACTAATTATTGAACTGCAATAAAAAGACATTTTTCTTACGTTTAGAAAGTCATATCTATCTGAAATGGATTCCATTCATTCAAATTCTAATATATGGTACAGGACCATGTACTGTTATGTTTTTGTGAAAGTTATGCAATGGATGATTATGTTTCTCTGCCAAAAGATTCGCAATGTCATGTTTAGAAGGAACACTGCTGTGGACCCCCAAGCTTCATTTGACAGACCCTAGTTCTGAAACCACTGCCATAGAGTGTTTGCTCACTCAGTATCTTTAGAAAATTATTAGAAAATAAAAAGAGTGCCGATGTATGCAGTGCCTTTTTTTATGCCGAGAACACAATAATCAAGAAAGGTATGCAAATATTAATCATTTCAGCAAGACAGTAAGAGGAAAAGCATTATTGCCTGAAAACAGAATGATAACTACAAGTGTTATCCTTTAGTGTTCCAGTCGACTTGTCTGTGTTTCAGACTCATATCACTATGTGCAATAGTGTAATACAGTATCACATTTATCAGCTGTGATTAGTGGAATGGCTACAGTGCATTGCAGTGTACCTTATGTTTCTATGCACTCAAAGCCAGACGTAAGGATACAATCCCAATTCAAATGAATAACATTTGTTGACAAAATTAATGAATTAGCATTTTTAAAGTCAACAAATGACCATCGTATTTCAGGTTAATATAGAATGTGACAAATTTCGTAGTAAAATACTTTGATTCAATTATTTTTTGGTAAATATTCCAGGTGAGAGAAATCAACAAATAGTCTAACGTGGGACTAAGGTAGCTGCATATTTCCTTCTGAAGTGTCCAGGTGGTGTTTGAAGCTGGAAAACGCGATAAGATTTCAAATGCTAATCTTTAAGGCAAGCAGGAATTTCATATTGGATGGCTGGCACAGCATGATCTTCTTACCTCCATTCCCCCCAATGTGGTTTTGTGATATTTATAGCTTAGTGACTATACCATTGTCGTTTTTTGGTATGAGGAAAACTGTATCCCCACTTGATACTATACATGGCTCAAGACTGCATTTTATGGTGGGTCGTGCAAAAATAGCCAGATCACCTCAGCATATTGCTACAAATGGCAGAGTGTATCCCTGAACCTATTCCTCATTGCAATGTAGTGTTCTGTCTATGGACAGATCTTTGGTCACCAGACCTTTAGTCTATTTCAGGCTTTTTTCGAAGACAGAGACAAGTTTACTTGTCAGCTATACGGTTGCTTAGATAGGGTTGGGCCATTTAGAAATCAGTGACCAATTTGATGAAAGAATGGTGTCAAATATACAGATTGGAGCAACTCATTTGGCTAAATCTCACAGCAACACTTGGAACACGGCTGATTCCACATTTTATATGCAATGGTTTTCACGATTATCTTGTTAATCATTGCTCAATGGCAAAGTATTTAATATTGATTTAATTTTCTGTTTCTGTTTATTATGCTGGTTTCTGTCATTGTTCAGCAATTTGTCATAGTTTGTCTCAAAGGAAAGAAGAAAAAGAATAAATAGTAAAAATAAGGAAATGACTGATGAGATTCAACTGCTTCTTATTTAGTTTATATGTATTCACTCTTGTCTGTGTGCTCTTTACATAATATAGAAGTTATTGATGAATGTCATTGACATTTTGGACAAGGGTGGACCATGGGTTAAGGAAAAATTGATTAAATTTTGAGGTGGATCCAAAATTTTACATTGGATTGAGAGATATTTCTTATCATACTGCAGTAGAGAATAATTTAGAACACACCATTCAAAGGAGATAACTCTATATTTGTGCTTTTAAAATTTTCTCCTTTGTGATACATTTAATTATTGCAAGCTTTTATCATGGCATAGTCTGGGATTTGTAACCAGGCTGCTCAAATTTTAATGACAATGTGCTGTTTTTGTTCAAGTGAAGATCAGCTTGGTCATACTAAGACCACTCTTTGAGCTTGATGCCTTTTCTCAGTAGCTTGGTAGTTTGAGACAATTAAAGAGACTGATTAGCTGTTGCTTTTTTCATCAAAATAATCTCTTTGGTGGACTACCTTGCGGGGCAGAAGAGATCCATCTGCTCTGCTATTTCACCCATAGCTTTAGGCTGGGGAGATGATTCATGCTTATCCCAAAGCCATTAGTGCAAAGTGATCACTAACTACCTCAGCCAGAATTTGAACCCAGTTGAAATTGGAATCGGAATGACAGAAATATTAATCTTTTAGTAGTTTTGTAGTGAATAACAAGTTTTAGTTTTGGCTTCGTGACAATCTTTAGAAAAAAAATTCCTAAACAAATAAAAAGAAAGAAATATTACGTACAGTAAAAATTAACAATGGTTGATGATGCAAAATCTAATTTGAAAAAAATCAAGTCAATATTGAGATAAGAATGTATTGGAACAAAACTCCATGGAAGAATATAACTTGAGTTGATAGGAGAAACCAGTGAAGTGTTTTAATTTTATTTTCAAAATGCAATTTTGATTTTTCAACAGTTTTTGTTCATGGAGTATTTGCAAAATGATCTTCTGAATCACAAAGCGGAAAATTGAGTCAACAAAACAATTTCAATAGGAGTGTCAGTACTGATTCAACTAAAAATCAATCAGAGAGTGTTTTAGTCAGCCAAACTCATACACTAACTGAAAACTGAATGAAAATTAGTTCATATGATGCAGGGGAGGTGACTATGTTTCAATTTCCCATATTTTTTGACTCTTCGTGAGGCAACTCTCTTTTGATTTTCCATATTTATGACTATTGTTACCTATGAAATAATGTCTATCAATAGGAAAAGTATTCCCTTGATTAGCCCCCCAATACAACAAATTCTTCCTTAGCCTATGGCCCCCTTTTCCATAAAATGTTACTGAAATTCAGTGAGAGGTTTTGGAGATACTACATGGAGAAACGAATATCAGACAACATCACTAACAGTCTAGATAACAACCCTAGAGTAGATTGGGTTGTGACTGATTTCAGTAAGGCATTCAATGTTGTCCCACGCTCACTACACCTGTTGGAGTACCACTGCCACTGCTATAGAAATCATAGTTGCTCTGCTAAAGTTATAAGAAAATTTCTTGGAGGGTAGGGTACAAGTAAAAGTGAAATGTTCTTCATCTGACCCAAAGCAAGTCTTATTGGGTGTACCACAATGAACTGTGCTGCCCCCCTTACTTTTCCTTATACCAATGACTTGCCATTCAATAACAATTCCATTGTGAAATTATTTGCTGGAGCCGGCCATGTTACAAGAATGGCAGACAACTGATGGACATTGTGATTCACAACATGGATCCCCAGAGAACACACGTGCGACTGAGGCCGGCAGAGTATTAGACGGAAAGACAAGCTAGACAAATTCAGAAAGTACTGGCTCCGCAACATCCACGATAGAGAATTGTGATGAATCCTGGGGAAGGTCTATATCCAACGACGGACGTTGAAAGAAGAAGATGATGATGATCATCATCATCATGATCATCATCATGATCATGATAATCTACAGAACTACTAAATCGCCAAATTATGCCACAAGCTTATAGACAGACAAAGACTCACAATCAGACTGTTCAGAATTAGAAAATTTAAATCAACCAGCAGTTGGATTAGTCTGTAATGATTACAGCCGCAAGCCTTGAACAATGACTTCACTGTTAAAAGAGGAAAATTGACCAACTTAAGGAGATAAATTCACTGGGAACAGATTAGGAATCTTACTCAAAATCACAAATGATCAAATGGTTGATGGAGATATTGTGTTTCCCCATTAACAAAGACCATGTGCTCCAAAAATGAACAAATAACCTTACCTCAGTCTTGCTTTATCCTAGATTGACTTCAGTATGAAATTCAATGAAAATAGTTGTCTATTCAGTTTAAGACTGCAGAGTTCTCCTAATATTTTGCAAAATGTTATCAATACTTCAAGAAGAATGTTCCCTCAATTGATGTATGTTGTATTTTCCTATAGAGAAATTAAGTAAATAAATAAAAACTTTCTTTTTAAATGATGTTCTTGAAATTTGATGTTATGGGCCAGTGCTTAGTGGAATAATTTATTTCATCTACAGACATGTGAGAATACATATACCATTTCCAAGTTTGTTCATAGAGGTAAAATATCATCATCACCAGCCTTTTAGCATTCATTGTTAGACGTACACTCCCTTCCAAATTCGCCAGACCCTTCTATCATGGGTGTCACAGAGCTAATACTTTTTGAATTTGCCTAGTTTGTCATACCATCTCATATTTTGCCAGCCATAGTTTCGAATATGATCTCTAGGGATCCATGCCAAGAGTTATGATGTCCAGCGGTTGTCTAACATTCTAGCAACACGACCAGCCATTTGAGTTTTCTAATGGTTTCTTTGATATCTCAAACTCCTGTATTTTCTCTAATATACTCTGATATTTTGTGATCTCTCCATGTGATTTTGAGCATAATTCTCTCTTGTGCAAATGCATGGTTCTCAGTTTGGGGATCTATCTTTTAGTTTGATTCCATGCTTCTGATCCATAAGTGACTATTGGGAGGATGCATTGGTTGTATAATCTTCTTTTTGCAGTTTGATGGCCCACCTTCCAATTGTGATGTTTGAGAGCTGCAAGATAGACAAGATTTATTCACATTTTTATTGTTTCATATTTTGTTACAAAAATTTCATATGAATACTGACAAATATTTGTATGCAATAATATTTATTCATGTATGTCATTTTTTTTTTAACTGTTAATGGAATGGCAAAGTGTGATGTCCGCTGTGTATGCCTGGTTATATACAGTCATTTTACATAGAGAAAATAACGCTTGTTTCTTTCTTTGTCAAATTTTTTGGTTATTTTAGCTGCAACTTCCCACAGTTTGACAGTATAGGACTGTCAATTTATACTGAATAAGAATATTTGATGAGTTATAGTCATCCTATCGATTTTTCATTTGTTTTTTCGACTTCAAGATTCAAGAATATATGGTTGATTTATATCAGCCACGAAAATTAATGAAATAAGAACATCTGTGGAAGCTATATCAAAAAAGAAAAAAAAAGATTGATAACCACTGCTTAATTAGTGACGCAGTTGGAAATGAAAAATCAAGTGAGCAGTGGTGGGAGGAGCGACTTCAAAGAGAGAGAGAGAGAGAGAGAGAGAGAGAGAGAGAGAGAGAGAGAGAGAGAGAGAGAGAGAGAGAGAGAGAGATGTAGTGGTCGCTCACAGAATTGACATAGAGGGGGGACACATGCAGAGACCTGGAGGGAGGAGGTGGTGGAAGGAGTGGGAATGCGGCGGTATATGGGGCAAATCACAGAGACGGAGGGTTGGGCTGGTTTAGAGGAGATTATTAAAAAAAATATCCACTTCTACCGAATTGATCTTGTACAATGGCCTTATTAGCATATGCGAAAATAAGTGCAAAACTCGCCGAGGAAGATGACGGGACCATGTTTTTAGGTTTCTGTAGGTCTTCATAGTTGTCTTCCAAATCTAATTTCAGTTTTTCAATTTTTGAAATTTTAAAATTCACATATGTCCTACTGGGCATACCAAAAACAGCTATTTCTATTCCAGAGTCAATATTTGCCCTATCTAACCTAATCTGACATAAGGCCAAAATAGTGGAGCACTCAGTCGTAATGCTATATATTTACTAAACCTAGCTTGGTCTAGTATAGAGTCAGTGATGTGTCCAGTAAAGATCGAGGTCATTAGAAAAGCAATAATCTGCGCGAGTTGCTAGTTATGGCAGTTTTGACATTGACTAAACTTGACCTAGTGTGGTAAAGGATCGCTATTTTGAGTCACCCGGTGAGAATCAATCTCAGTAGATTAGCAATGACCTACAACACCCACTTGCTGATCCTCACTTTAAACTGAGCCCCCTCCCCAAATCGAATTTTTATCAAATTTAGTCTAGATTGGCACAATGCAACAAGAGTTTGGCACCTAGTGGAGGAGATCGATATATACTAAGCTTAATATGGTACAAGGCTACAAGTTTAGAGATATGAATGAGAATTGAATTCATAAAACTGCAGATAGGAAGTGCAGGTTGCATAATGGAAAATGGAATCAGCGAACCGAGTTCAAACTCAGGCTGAGACAGTTTGTGTTCACTTCGCACTAATACCTTTCGGGAAGCCATGAATGCATCTCTTCCCTCAGCCATGGGCAAATAGGAAAGAAGACTGGGCTCTTCAGCGTTGGTTGGCATCCAGTCTAGGAGAATGATAGGGAAGTCTAACCCCTCAACCTGCATCGTGAGAGGCGCTCAACGGACTGCATGGGGTACGTGTTCACGAAATGTACAGTTAACACGGCTCCGTTGAAACTTCGACGGGCCTAGCAAGCCAGTAGTGGATTATGATAAGTTTCCCAAATGAAATAAAGGTGGATTGAAACGGACGGACGAACGAAAATAACGTGATCATCTCCACCTCCACGGCATCACAAGCGCGAATGGGAGATTGAAAAAAAATAACTGCCTATTTTCTGCGTGACTAGCTGGTTTATAATAACCCAATAGATAGCATCGTTATTTTTGCTAAGATCCATTTTCCAGCGTAATTTGTAACTGTGTAAACTCAAAGGCAATATATCAACCATGATTTATTGGAGTTTTCAGCTCTTTCTCCAAGGTTGCTGAGTTTGAATTGCATTTTCTTCTTCAATATATAACTATAGATAAAGAACCTGTAATGTGTGTTTTTGGCATTATCTGCTAAGTATAAGTACATGTAAACACAAGCTAAGAATAGGAAGGAATATCTAGCATTATATAAATAATTGTTTTCCAATAAAAATAGCCGAGATATAAACTTCTTGTTATTTTTCTTGTACGAAAATGTCATCTCACAAATAGAAAAAAGCTAATTATATTTTATACAAAAATCAATTTGCGTGGGTGAGTTTATAGATTTGCACTTCGCTGTGCTATTTATTTTACTAGAGTCATCGTTTCTGTCTGTATTTCCAAGATGAGGAATTATTATTATTCACCGGTTTAAATGCTAATGAAGTAGGAAGAAGTATATGTATTACCTTGTGTTTGTCCACACAATATCTCTAAAAGTGTTCAATGAATTTCAATGATATCTTGGGCCATGGACTAAGGGAGAAGTGATTGAATCTTGGAGCGGATCTAGGGATATTTTCAAGATGGAGAGGTATTTTCCATATTTGGAGACAATACTGGAAAGTTGAAACTTACATCGTTGCTATATATGAAATGATTGTCATTTAGTGTTTTCTTAGTGTATGCTGTCTCTGACTGCTTTCCTGTTCAAACCCCTTCTATGGGAGCCTTTGATCAGGAAAAAAGTGACGAGGTTTAAGGCTCCAAAATTATCCTACCTGGCTTAGTGGATATAAGCGCTGGTTAGGTATTACAGTTGACTTAGTGGTCACGGTTTCAATTCCTGGGTTAGATAGTAAATTTTATATACACCGAATCAGTGTAGCGAACAGAATCAGAATGACAAGGATGAATTAATAAAGGAGAATTAATGACAAAATGGATCTCCCATGCAACGTGCACATGAAAGAATAATGCTGGGCCTCACATGGAGAGACCACAAGATAGCACAGTACATCCGAGAAAAGACAAGAGTTAAGGACATCATAAAATCCATTAAAAATCTCAAATGGCGGTGGGCTGGCCATGTTGCAAGAATGGCCGACAATCGATTGACATCACGACTCACGACATGGATCCCCCGAGACCACATGCGCAACCGAGGCTAGCAGAATATTAGATGGAGAGACGAGCTAGACAAGTTCAGGAAGTACTGGCTCCACGACGCCCATGATAGGGAAGTGTGGCAAATCCTGGTCTATGTCAAACGACGGACGCTAAAAGACAGATGATGGTGATGATGAATGAAAAAATGACAAATCCTCTAACATGATTATTGGAGTGGAAACTGGACATTACCAACTAAGACACACACTTGAATGACATTGTGAAAATAAAAACCAAGATGAGGACAACAGTGTATGATAACATCACCATCTTCGTTGTTTATGTTGCAACGTTTTAGCCAATTGATTCTCCAGTTTTACCCTGATATCTGTTTGAATTTGAACAGAATCCTCTATTCTAAAAAGTATATTTCACAATCTGAAAATACATTGAATTTGTAAATAAAGAAAACACGATTGGAAAATGAGAGAATGGAAATACTCAGCACAGATGTTAAGCTTGAAAGATGCAATGGCGTATATGAGTACCAAATGACTGGAATCATGAATAAGAACAACGGTCCGGTTCAACATTCTCTGAAGATGCGTTAGGCACACGAGAGAGGCCGAAGGGTTTATCGATAGAAACATTGTGGCCATTAATTAGTAAGAAATATAGACTTGGAAAAAACTTTTGAGCGCAGACTTTATGGAAAAGTATTTGCGGGAGACTGTGAGATGAGTTATCGTTGATTACATTATCTTCATTACAGTTGGTCTTGTCTCTGTTCTGTTCTAGCTGTATGTCACAATACGAAGCAATTATTTAGCCGATATCAAATGGCATCAGTTAAAAACTCCTTACATAAACCCACGCACACCAGTGTGGGTGGCCTAACGGTTAGCTCAGAAAATTGAATTGACAAACCGAGTTCGAACTCCAGAGTGATGACGTAGAAATGGATTTTTACGTACATCAGTTGTACGAAAGTACGACTTTGATGCATTCTTTTTACTGCCGATGTGAAATAGATAATTTCTGGGATTTTTTCCTCTTTGATTACGTTCAGACAAATTTCTTTGTTTTTGAAAAATGATTTCGGTTGGTCATACAAAAGATGGAAAGTAAGTTTCCAGTTTAGCATAGTTAATTCGTAAATAGTACCCTCATCAACATTGTTTTTCTTTCTTAACAACTGACACTTATCCAAAGATAACAGATGTGTTCTTCATTGAAAGCAGAAAAAAATTCTCCGGAAAAGAAATCTTCAATACGTTTTTTGCTTTTACTGGTAAGAGAAATCATAACCCAGAAAACAACTGAAATATCAAGATGAAGGAGCGAAGCAGTCGAAAAAAAATGGTTTACTGCAGGGTTCTCAACTTTTTTTTTTTGTTTGCAAAAGATAAGAATTATGTTTTCGCGACTCCACGCTCTGTGTTATAGAGGCAAGGGGCATAAATACAGTGAGTTTTCAGTCGTAATCTTACTGTGAGTGAACATGAAAACATCCCCCGAAAAAAAAACGCAAAATATTATTCACGTTGTTCTATTGTGAATTATGAAAAAAATTCTAAAATGTAACCAAAGCGAATTTAGTTGGGGTAAATATCAGTGTAGAGATTGAAAAAAAAAAGATTTTTAGTTACATAATCAATCTTAATATTTCATCAAAAAACTAAATAGAATTCACATGACCCCTGGTATGTGTGTGTATGTGTGTGTGTTTGTGTGTGTGTGTGTGTGTGTGTGTTTGTGTGTGTGTGTGTGTGTGTGTGTGTGTGTGTGTGTTTGTGTGTGTGTGTGTGTAATATCATTATTCATACAGAAAAGCGTTGTCGAGAGGCATTTTGTGTAGCTTTATATGGTGGACACTTTTGGTGACGTAGTAAAAATGGAATTTTCTATCATGTTAAACTCAATTATAAAATTCCATAATCATTCAATAAATTTTAGATTTAGTTTAGCTTAAAATTCAGGAAGTGACGGACATACGAGAATTTCATAAGTACAATGCAAATGTAAAATTACTTAAATATTGCTGTCATTATTTGGCACACTAGTTTGATAGATACGAATATTGTAATCCAACAGAATTTTAACAAAAAGAACATATTAAAATCATTTCTTGGACATTCAAAGATTTGCGAAAACTTCATGTGTCTCATGCTTTTTTGACATGAAATTTTAGGCCAAATTGTTCTAATAATAATTTTTGGTTATCTGAAGTCATATATGAATTATAATGAACTTTTGACTTTTTCCATCTTGTTTCTTTGTATTGAAATGCTCTCTTCTTCCCGAGAGTTTATCTCTCTCAACCAAAAGATCTTTATTCGCCAAGTTAAGCTCCACTCAGTTGGTTGGCTTCATCAACTGGAGGCATTGCACACCTTTTTGTTATTAGGTTATTACACGTGGAATGTGGTTTTGATAGAATCAGATAATGGCTTCGGTTGTCACATTTGAAAAAGAAGAGAGAAAAGATCATAGACTCTGACAACGGTCATGCATAACTACTACTTACATTGTGGATGATATTCTGTGAATATATAATGAAAACCGGTCAAACTTTGTTGAAAATTAAATTTATTTTAAGAACAGTTAATGCCAGTTATAAGTATAATAATTAAGGAAACTTCTGATTTAAATAGTATTCGTTTCTGTTGTTCACAACCGGGGCTTCAATAGAAATGACCATTGGTGATCTCGAATGACCTCCAAGATCAACCTCAGATAGACTATGTCACAAATATGAGCTTTCATACCGAATATTAGGTTAACAGACATTGTGGTTTTAGCATGAAAGAGGCACAGTCAAACTAACTAAAACACAGAAGGCCCCAATATTCATTTAGATAAATGTATGTGTGCAGATAAATCAATGATTTGTAAGCTAAAATATTGTTTTTAGACAACATGTATTATCTGTTTTCAACAAAAACTACTTTCTTGTCAAAGCACCTCACCTAACAAATCTCCATAGATCATATAGATCGAACATAATACAGTTCAAAATTCAGCTAATAACTATCTCTGATTACTGATCCAGCCTGGTATATATCATATCTGTTGGAATAAAATTGAAGCCATTCATTCTAAAAACTGCTAATAGGTTCAAGGTTTCATGTAAGATGGAAAAGAAAATATCTTTTGAAACTTTTAATGAATGTTCAAAAAAGCTGAATTCAATTATTTTTTTTTCTTTGATTCGTAATCTTCAAATAAAAAGAGTTGATCATAGCTGAGAGGGGGTATTTGCTTCCAGCTGGCAAATCGAAATTGTTTCCTTTTCCTGAGTTCAAATTTATTTTAAAATATCATCATAGTTTTGAAGGATGTAAATAGATTTCGACAAAGAAATACAATGCAATGATTATATTTTTTTTCAGACTGACCTTTTCTTTATTCGAAGAAACTCAACAACCCTATGATCAGTTGGGTCACATTTTGAGATAAAATTAGTGCAATCCGATGTGACCAGAATAAACTGTAAATTTACGCGTTTGCTAACAAATCAATAATTAAAAGAAAACTACTCTATAGTTAGCCTTTAGTTGTACAACAGGAGAGAGAGAGAGAGAGAGAGAGAGAGAGAGAGAGAGAGAGAGAGAGAGAGAGAGAGAGATTCAGCGAAACACGCAAAGAAAAAAGCAATGGCGAATAGGGGGAGAGAAAGAAAGAGAGAGGAGAGAGTGGGAGGAATGAAAAATGTAATATATATATATATATATATATACACACACATATATATATATATATATATATATACATATATATATATAGTACACATATTGTTTTCAATTTGTTACTAACGAACAGAAAACAGATTCTATCCATTGTAAATGTTTAATCATAGTGCTCAATATTTAACTCATGAAATAGAGCTACTTATAAGAAAAATAACTTATGATCATTCTGTTTGATCACATATATTCATTTCTTATATATATATATATATATATATATATATATATATATATATATATATATATATATATATGGTGTATGGTTGTAAACAAATTTAAAAAATTTTCTCGTCCTCCACCTCATCTTCAAACCTTAGTCCAGAGTGCGAGAGAAGGCCACCCCCTTGCCTAATAAATTATCTGCTTTCTTCTAATATAAATACACTTCTCTTTTATGAATTATTACCGACGTACTCATACATCGGTGCCTACAATTATTCATATATATATATATATATATATATATATATATATATATATATATATATATATATATATAGCTTATATACATTACTTATGTTTTAATATGTATGAAAACATCTTTAACCCCTGAAAAACTAATTTGTTTCTATTTGTTCGCCCTTTGTAGCATCAATTGGATGCTAACAAGGGCGTGAAACTTCTACAATTGGTACCAACTTCTCTACATTATGCTAAACAAACCTTTACTGTCCTTTGTTTTTTTTTCATAGACAATAAAATATTTTTGCATTTTTGTGCATCACCTGAGATACAAACCATCGTGAGCCACTGACGTTTATGCTTCTGCCCTTTTGGGGCTTCTTCAGTGAATGATTCAGTTTATTTTTGATTCCTATTTGAGACATTTTTGGGGTATGTGTCTACTATTCAAGGTGGTAGGGTCTTTCTTCTATTTTATTTGTTTTTGTTTTTGTTTAGTAGTTGGCTATTGCTTGTCATTATTATATATGTATGTTTATTTAAAAATCGAATTATATTGTTTTGAAACTTCATTTGAAATGATCTACTGTTATAAAACTGTCAATGTATCTTTTGGTTTTGACTATGTGAATAGAATAAAGAAAGAAAATGGGACTGCTGCAAGCACTGCTCTTACCATAGAGCTGAACAGCCGCTGGTAATGTAAAGGCCCAAACAACTGTTTTAATTTCAAATTTTCATTTATATATGAAATCTAAAACCTAATAGAAAGAAAGTTTATTCAACGTATCTGTCCTGCTTAACCTATTATTGACGCCATTTAATGAACACCATTCTTTTGAATTGTTAATATTTGAAATGAAAAAAAGCAGGCCATAATGTTGCCTAATTGATGGGTTAGATAATTGTATAAGCTAAGCTTAGTCAACTTAATTACAATTGAAGGAATATATATGTGAGTTTGTGTGAGTGTGTGTGTGTGTGTATGTGTGTGTGTGTGCCGAGATTACTTGATAACTGGCCATCTACCCAAAAGATGTCCCCGAATTATCGCCTATTCCATCTAAGGGAAGAAACTTTTTAACAAATGCTTTTAATAATAATTCAAAGGTTGCTTCCTTCAAAACTAGTATTCATTTTGGGATAAATCGGTCGTTACTTTTGGCTCACCCTGTACAATTGAAGAAACCCGTGTGTGTGTGCATATTTATACACTGTAATCATCAGTTAAAATACTGACCCATTATACGTTGTAAATTGATATTCGTCAGATATGTTAGTCAGCACACAGGGCGGTGCAGTTCAGAGTTCGAAATTGTTTGGATAAACAGTTCTCGAGAAATCTAAAAAAAATATCTTTAAAAAATCTTTAAAAAAATAAACAAAAAATCAAAGATCACAGATATGTAAATTTAGGTATAGAATATCTGAATTAGCAACACCGAAGAAATATTTCGGATCCATAGTTTCGTACAACGAACAGACAATTATTTTACACGACTATTTTGGCAGGCTGCTCCATTCACCTTAAAGTGTAACCCCTTCCAAACATACACCTTTGGGAAGGACACTACCCTAGAGTCAATAATGCTCGACTAATAGGTAGCTTGGAAATTCCACCGGTGTTGATATCCAAGATATCATCATTACTCTTGAACATATATATTTCTGCAATCAAAGTATATCATTTAATTAAAGTAATTTATCATCAACGGAATGTACCTATATTAAAGATATTAACACACAAAAACGAAAGAAACTAATATATATATCATTACTGATTACTTTTGCAACTTATCTAAAATTTAATTATGAAGTGTCATGTTTGTGAGGAAAGAGTAATGAATAGATAATAGTTATTGTGACGTTTTAGACGCTTTTGCTCACTTTCAAGCATAAATAACCTCGTCAATTGTTACCCTTGATCATCAAATTGTAAATGAGAGAGAAAAGAAAGGACGAAAGAGATGAGGATTTGAATTTGATTGCGGTTCCTTGTGGACAACAGTTGACTCTTGCCTTTCTCCCATCCAATCAAAGGGAAGGGGAGTGATAAGAGAACAATACCTAGAAAGCGTAACGGTCTTACGTATGGATAAACAGAATAATATATTCGATGTATAAAGGATAAAATCGTGTTTCGGCTGATCTCATTACGAGTAGGACACTAGATAACCAAATTAGGCTTTTATTTAGGGCACACTGTGTTCGGCGAATTTCGCTACGGAAATTGAAACCTGCAAAATGTCTTCCTTCCGAAACAGAATTCTGTTCACAGATCTCATTTCGTTAAGGGGTTGATTTTCAACCTCTGCCCATTCCAAGAATCAATTAACTTCTTCACCCTATCTGGTCTCTTCTTTGTCTCCCCTTTTTCTTTCTTTCTCTATTTCTATCGATTGAATCCTGTGGTGAATGGTTCAAGTGATTAAGTCAAGCCCTCATGGTTTACTAAGAGGTTAAAAATACCCCAAGAAAAAGATGATTAAGAAAATAATCTTCAAATCAGGGAAAACAACCTTCGATTATTTAGCAAAATTCTTGTAAAATCCATGTCATCTGTAAAGTATTGATGGTAAAATCAACTGCCTCAAAGCTGTGTTACAAAAACAATCTGATCTCGCGAATCGGCAAGGTTTTCTCCCCAATGTGTCAGGAGCCGGTAGGAAATCAGTGCCAAACTATTATTACTACTGTTCAAACGCTACGTAATATGTTTATCAGAGGCAAAATAGCAGCTATTGTTATGTTTAAAGGTGTATGTGAAGCACAAGGTCAGCAATTTTTAGAGCGATATTGTACGTCGAAAAAGAAGAACAAACTCATTTTCTCTTTTCTGCTTTTCGAACTCTCACTTTGCGCAACGAATCAATAAATTGCAACAATTGCCTGTGGCTGGTAAAGAGCCAATGTTATTTTTCTTTGTCGGCGAAAGGTCCATATAAATATTAATGTATCCGGATATTGCCCACACCTTTTATCGTATTTTGTACGAGTGGAATTTTTCCATAAAAGACCTGATTTTTAGACTAGTTTTTGTAAATGCATTTTTATTCATTGTTCCTGTAAGTTTTTTGGTCACTAATGCCATTTAGACAATGGTATCAATCAATCTTTTGACATACTAATGTATTGTAGTGCTGTGATATTTTTTTGTTGAAATGGTATGTGTAACTTTGCAAGACGTTTAATATGCTAATAAACAATTAGATTGTAATTCTGAATATTTGCTGTGTAAAGGAAGCGGTGCTGTTTGATTTCTTGCAGACGATAACTGTAAGAGATGTGTTTGAAATTAATCTTATTCGTGTTTGGTACTAAATTACGCACGTCGCACAAAAGGCTTGATGACAGGAGACGTACAAAATGTATATTGTCTTGAGGATTGAAGAAAAGAAGATTTTTAGGGATGGACATAAGTTACTTAATTGGTGCATTTGAGGCACAAGGTTAGCAATTTGAGAGTGATAGTGTTTATCGGAAATATGTGTGTGCACGCCTATGATAAAACGGCCGTGTGTGTTTTTATTTTTTTCCCTCTTTCCCATGAGAATATGAATGATTCTAGGGGTCGAGAGCAGCTGACCTCTTCCCCAAGATAGCTGATCAGTGAAGGGACAATTTCGGAATTATTACTGACAGGCGTGATAAGAGACCACAGAAAGTGTATGCATGTTGCGGATGACATACAAGTGAATGTTTGACGCATGTGTGTGTGTTTGTGTACATCAACTCAGGGATTCAAAGAGAAAGAAAGAAAGAAAGAAAGAAAGAAAGAAAGAAAGAAAAGAACTATGTAAATTTAGTGAGAGATATGTAAAGGTTTTTAATTTTAGAGTAATGTTGGGGCGAATAGCAGTTAGCCTCTGCTGGCTGCGAGGCCAATGGAAGAGAATATCGTCTCTCAGAAGAGGGGCTGACTTCAACCAAATTTTGCATATCGTTTGGGTAAAATGCAACATAAAAAATGTAGCATTTAAGATGCAGGAATCTTATAGTGCTGATCAAACCATCAAGGGAGAGACATAAAATAGAACAGATTACTTTCAGGATCAAACTTTTCGGTCGACGTACCCCCTGCCATCGCCCTACACTACTCAAAAATTCGCTGTCAGCCTCGGAAATCGAAACGCTCATAATTTCCAATATAAGCTGAAATAAAGATTTCTTCAGATGAATACTTCATAATTGATAGTATTCAAATTACCATTAGATGTTTAAAAGAAATGTTCCCAGTTTAGGAGATGAACGTAACAAAGTTACATCATTTAGGCATTATTGGAGCTTCATGTATTTATCCATATAAAAGCCATATATGCAAATTAGTGTGTTTAATTGCATGATTGTATGGTTGTATGCGTGTCTGTTTTATCCAGTTCCTCTTATAACCTGAATTATAATGAATTGGTCCATGTTAAATAGGTGGACACAGCTAATAAAAACAATAATAGCTTTGTAAAAATATGAAATTGTCTGTTGTGACAAAGCAATGGAGGTTACGTTATAGAAAGGCTGGATGTCTGAAACTAAAATAAAAGACAGAATAGTAAGTGTGTAAATGCTTTTTAAAAATGCCAGATTTTTCAGATTCATCACCATCATCACCAGCCCTTCACACCATAGATTCGCTAGACCTCTCTATCGTAAGCGTCAAGGAGCCATTACTTTCTGAATATATCTAGTTCGACACACCATCTTATATTTCATCGGCCCTGGTTTCGCATGTGATCTCTGGGGATCCACCTTGTGAGTCGCGATGTTCAACAGCTGTCTGACATTTTCGCAACATGACCAGCCCATTGCCAATTAAGTTGTCTTATGAATTCTCTGACATTTTGGACTCCTGTTTTTCCTCTAATACGCGGCACCGTCTTGTGATCTCTCCATATGAGGTTGAGTATGATTCTCTCTTGTGCATGTTGCATGGTTCTCAGTTTAAGGGCCAGTATTTTGGTCAAGATTCAACTCAGCTCCATAGGTAACTACCAGGATTTTGGACTGTTTTATACCCTTCTTTTTAGCACTATCGGAATTTTCTTGTTCTTGAAGGTTGAGTTTGCCCTGCCGAAAGCTTGCCAACCTAGTATGATTCTTTATTTGATTTTTTTCTTCTTTTGAGGATTTCATGGAGATTTGTAGTCCTTGGAAGATGTAGTGATCTACTCTCTCTAATTCTGCGTCTTCGATTTTGATTGTTGTGTCTTTGTCTTCAATATGTTAGTGGTACATAGCATTAGTTTTACTCAAGTTCATGTGGAGGCCCATTTCCTTGCTCTCTTCGATCAGTTAATCCAGCACTATCTGTAGGTTATAAAGCAAAAAGGACGATGTCGTCTGCAAATCTAAGGTTACTTACGTAATTGCCGTCTATTCTGATTCTTTTATTTTCCCAACCTAAGTTCCGGGAGATCATCTCGAGGCAGGCTATGAAGAGTTTGGCTGAGCTGGTATCTCCTTGTCTTACCCCTTTTTCGAGCTGAAAGGGCCCGAGTCCTTATGTAGCCTAATGAATGAACTGTCGTGTCCGTAGATATGTTGATATGTATATCTGCCTTGTTAAATGATAGCCTCAATGACCATGCGGATTTCCATTGAGTCAAAGGCCTTCTTGAAACTAACAAATGCTATAGTGAGTGTCATTTTGCTTTCTTTTTTAGATGATTTACCGAATTCAGGTAGTTTATAGTCAAGTAGCTTCTTCATGTGCCAGCTTGTTCTCGTGGTTGGTTTTCATCTAGTGTTTTGGTGATCACTTCGGTGAAAAGTTTGTAGAAGCAGTTGAATAGGCTTATTGGCCTGTAGTTGAGATCTTTTGAGTTCCCCTTTTTTATTTAAAAGCATTATAGTTGCGGTATTCTAATCTTCTGGGACTTTACTTTTTTGGGGCATAAGTTGAATAGGGTTGCTAGCATCTTAGTAATGACTTTACCAGCTTTCTTGAGTAGGTCGATGTTTGGGCCTTTTGCTTGTTTGATGGCTTGCTTCAATTATCACGGAATAACTTGAATAGTTGCTTATGATTTGTATATTCTGTTCATTTTCTTGCATTACCTGTTTGGAAGAATAGAAGTTTTTGTAGAATTCCTGGGGATGCTCGACAATCCGGTTCCTATCCCTTGTAAGATCAGCAGTATCTTCAAGCAAACTGATTATTTGTTTTCTTCTTGCATTGAGAGTGTTGTTAATAAGTTTGAAGCCCCTGCCCTTTTCGGGATTAGCTTCGATGACTGCTGTCGTGTATTTTCTTTCATCTTCTCATCGTTTCTTTTGGATGGTTTTATTTAGTTCAGTTACTTCAATCTTTTTTCTTGTTGTTGTCGGTGGTTCGAGATTCCTGCGTTTTTCTACGAGATTCTTGGTCTCTGAGATTTTACGAATGGTTTGTTTCCTCTTTGGTTCAAACATATTGACGACTCCTACTCGGCTATTTTGTTTTAAACTCGTTGATGTCAATGTCATTTTCTTCTGAGAAGTTCATAGCTGTTTTTCAGTTCGAGCTTGAAGGGTTGAATGAGTTCTTTTGGTAGGTTCAGTAACAGCACTTTGGTGTGAAACATTTTCCCGTGTTCTTTGCTGGTGTTAATTTGGATTTTACATCTTACCATTCTGTGTCCACTTCCCATATTAACTTGATTCAGGACCTGGACATCTTTAACGGTGTTGCTCTTGTCAGTCAGGGTGTAGTCATTTCGTTCTTTGTTTCGTGATTTAGACTCCTCCTAGTCCATTTTCTATAGGGTTTCTTCGTGAAGAAAGTATTCATGATTTTGAATCAGTTCGCAGTTGCGAAAATTGTTCTCTTTTTTGTTCTGCATCTTCTATCCTAACTTGCCGACGCAACTTCCATTTCCTTGTCTTACCTGAGCGTTGAAGACTCCTATAATGACGGTTAGCACGATCGAAATTATACCTGCTGTCACTGCTGGATCATCAAACCCCAGCTGCATCACTTGCTTTCGGTAGGGGTGATGTGCTCCAAAGGCGATTACCCAAACACGTCACCAAGAAGACGACCGTTCCTGCTGTGTCAGCAGCTCTGAAATAATAATGGTTTGCACCATGAAAATACAATAACATGCGCGCGTGAGTGTGTGTAAGAGAGAGAAAGAGAGAGAGAGAGAGAGAGAGAGAGCAGAATAATGAAAGTAATGGAAAGGGAATGAAACAATAGGAGAGAAAAAAAAAAGAATTAAATAAGAGGAACAACAAAGAGGGGTAATTAAGGAGGTGAAGGAGAAAAAGGAGAAAAAGCGAAAGAAAAAAAGAGAGTAATCGGAAGAATGATGTACAAAAAAGTAATAGCTCAAGAAGAAACAGATCTGAAAGAGATGATTCATTCGTTCTTCTGACACGTTGACATCTATATGAGGTACAGGTATAAAATTCACAGATACATTTGAATTTTATTGTTTATTGCTGTTGTTATTTAGCTTTTTACTTTCAGTTACTTTTTATCACGTTATTACCGTTATTCTACGACACCGATTAAACAGCGCAATCGTAAAATAACAAACAAGCTAAATTCAAATCCTCTAGCCGGAGGGAGTCCAGTATAAGCCTGGCTGCTTTTAACCATTCAGACATGGCGACTTTACAATCAAATGGAAGCTGGTTTAATAACTTAAACTTGAATTCTGGTATTTCACGCTTGTTGATGTAGTGTTTTGATACAACGATGTTTTTAATTTTTTTCTCAAATTTATTCTTGAATGAAGTATTGCAACATTATCATTAATTTTGACTTGCTTATACGGGATGAATTTTTAGAAAAGTATATATTATTTATATATATTCTTCTCTAAAAACTCATCCCATATAAGTTAGTCGAAATTATAAACCATTTTAATGAAGGCAGATTGTTATGGCGAGAAGATTAGGCATATGCATCTTCGAAACGGCCAGGCTTATGGGATACTCACGTTCAGTTGTGGTGAGTATCTGGACCACCTGGTCATTAAACTGCCAAGATGTCATTCTCATTGAATATTTATCGAATGTGTTGGACTAAGTTGCCTACTCTGCGAAAACACCACCATCTAACTTGTAGGAGTTTCATAATATTTTGGGTCACCACTGTAAATTTAACTCATGTAGAGTAAAACAGAAGAAACATATCTTTCGAAACTTTTCGCTTACCCATTCGCCATACTTTTAGGCGACAGTTGTAAGGAATCTGCAATCTGTGATATATTTGAATTTTATGGGATGATTAAAAAAAAAGAAGAGTATATATATATATATATATATATATATATATATATATATATAACGTACGAAACTGAAACGTGGAACTTGAGTAAGTCATTGGCTCTAAACCAAAGAATCACGCGACCTGCCAAATTGCTAGGATATCAGATAGCCGCTGGACATCACCAGTCGCAGCGCGGATCACGTCGTGATCATTAAGGAAAGAACGGTAGATCGTAAGGATGAAATTAAGGTAGAGATCAAGTGATATATATATATATATATATATATATATATATATATGTATATTGAGAGAGAGAGAGAGAGAGAGAGAGAGGTGGAGGGAGATGAAGAGTTACCTACTCTGCTCCCTAAATCATTAGAGAAGAACATTCAGGGGCGATCAAATTCACAAGCAATGGTTTGCCAAACTAGTTTGGCCATCATTGATCAAAGGCTAGTTAATAATTGACCAATTGATCTCTGAAGTTAGAAAATGTCATCCATCATGAGTGAATCAAGAATTAAATTTTCGAGACGTTGTCGAGGCTCACGAAAATGACGATCAATTATTCTAAATCTCTAATTTCTGGTTGACATTTGATGAGAAATGAACGCATTTGGTCGATATTTCCAAAGATTTCATTTAGTTGACGAAGTTTCGAGACAATATCCAGTTTAGACACTTCCTGATCAATTTGCAGCGAGCCCACGCCTCCCTCTTCTGACTTTCTTCTTATTACGTTGATAAATGCAAAAAAAAAAAACAAACTTTGCTGAAGTTATAAAGGTGCGTAAGGACTAGGAGGTACAAGAGAACGCAATGGTTACCTGCCCAGTAAACAGAGTCAGCCGACCGAGTTCAAGTATCAGTCGATGCTCAATAAAGCCCTTCGGGAATTCTCTCCTCCTGGTAGATATTGGTAAATATTAGGGTGATTGGATCTCTTGCAAAATATTCTTAAACTCTTGAGTCAGCAGTCAGCAACTGTGCATAAAATGGAAGGCGTTTTGAAAACTTTAGCTCCGCGACGCCCACAATAGAGTAGTATGGCGAATCCTGTGGAAGGTCTACGTCCAACGACGGGCGTTAAAAGACTGATGATGATGATGATGATGATAATGATATGATTTTGGGTATCAAAGTCTGTAATTGACAATAACAAATGAGTCAGCAACATATTCTATCAATGATTTACAAAGCAGCGCTGTGATATTTCGCATTATGTAGGTTTCGTTGAGAAACATATAATTGTCCATTTAGGTGTGCATATATCTGTACTACATTCTCTGTAGGTTCGTACGCGGTACATCTATATCTTACACCCTTGAAAAATTACCACACACCAGACACTGGGTTGGCATTGATGAAATCTAAGAACACTATATGTACCAAACATTTGATAGCATTATTTTACATTACATAAATTAAAAGATCTTTCAACGCAAAAGCTTTTTATTTTTATTGTTTTGTAAGAATTTAAAATGTCTTGGAACCCTTTTCAATATTTACTTTACAGTGGCGTTAGACAAATGTGAAAGGAGGCGATAACGCCAAAAAGGTTGAAAACCCTTAATCCAAGGGAAAGTTACTCTGATAGAGAAAAAACTACATCTTCGTAGTCTCCGTAGCTGTTACAGGTTATAAGAGGAATGTTGGGCTTGGGGCTCGCAACTGCACTCCGTAAAACCTACTTGCTACTGAATGTGCAGCACGATAGTTGCAGTCCTCCACAAAGAGTCTACACAAGAATAAATTAATCTACACTTATTCGCAGTAAGTCTACGTCTCCATCTTGCTCCCTTCCCATTGAGGTGAGGTGCAAAAAGTTAACGAATTTATAAACGTACATAACCTGTTATCTCGAGTGTATATTTTGTTCGAGTGTATAGTTTAGTTCTTGTGACAGGGAATTATATTTGTAGGAATGTCATAAATTCTTTTATATCATGGGTTGACTTTGTGGGTGAATATTTTGGAAGGGTATGGGTCCACGCCTGATGCAGGTCTGCAGCTGGCTTATGGGGCCAATGAGAGTCAGGCAAGTCCATAAACGGCAGATGCAGGAGAAGGAGTGGAAACTGGAAGGGTTCCGGTTTTGCAGCGTTGCTACTTTGAGAAATCTGTTCCGTGGGAACCTTCAGGCCTGCGAAAGATAAAACTTTTTCTGATGAGGTAGGGCATGCACCGAACCAACATCGTCCATTAAGCCCAGGGTTTACTTACATCGCACAAAAGGTGGGATGATTGCATTCACATGACCTTCAAAGGTTCTTGCACAATTTAGTACAATACCGGGCAAATATCGAAATAAATGGGAATAGGAAGATAGTATTATGCCAATCTTCAAAGTGGAGAGGTTCTGCTTACCTTGAAAATCAGCATTTGAAATACTGGCTCTAATCTCAGCTGGAGCATAGAACATTGGCGTCAGGAAAACATATGCAACCATAAAACAGAACAAGATTACCATGAAGATCGGAAAATTATGTTGAGCAAATAAATGAAATTGATCTGCCTTGAAAATCGGCATTTTAAATCATTGCTCTGATTACCGATATTCAACTCCACCGCGTAAAACTTACCTCCTACTGAATCTATCACTAGTGGGAAATATGCAACCATCTCAGCCACGAAACAGTTCTTTAATTTACTTATCCTGTAACCCCATGCAGGGTCCTTGGGGCACGAGCGATGATTTTATCAAGGGTATGTCTAGAACGAAAAAGTCTGACAGAGCCCATTTCACTTCGGGCTGGTTCGGAATCAGAGTTCCAAATCCTGTCGAGAGGGCCTCATCTACGATTTACCCAAAGCTAGGAGTAGAAGATATTGATTTATGATTTATCCAAGGGATTTAGAACGAATTGAACACTAACTGCCTTAGCCGGAGTTTGAACTCAGCTCGCCGATTCCATTTTCGGTGCTGCTAACCGTGCGGCCATTCTGCATGGAGCAGAAAATATTATAGTGCTGATTAAAAAATCGATTATAACTGCAACAGCTTGAGAAAGATCTCTAATAATTGGCATTGACAAGTGAATAGCGATCTCTACCTTCACTCATGCAAGCCTGGTTCTCAATAAACAACCCAATTAGCAAGAATAAAAGAAAAATCATCGTCTTTGCAAGGGTATTTCTTGGACTGAAGTTTTATTGAAGCGGAGAAGTTTTGCACAGGAAGAGGAATTAAAGAGAAATCAACAGCTGTCAGACATTTGCCTACTTTCATCTTGTTGTAGGGGGCGTGGGAACGTTTCCTTTTAGGTCTGTTTATGAGAAAACTTTGATTCAACTTGATCTTCACTAAAATTAGCATAGCACGGTATAAAGCCAAATATGGAAAAGATGGCCAGGGAGGGATTTAAAATTAAAATTCTCAATTTAGGTTTGAGATTTTAATTTGGGTTTGGGAAGTTTGCAATCATGGTTGATAACGGACTCTTTTCTTTACAATGTATAGTATTTGTCAGATAATAATGGGTCAATTTAGAAGATGGATGGATATTGAGAGGTGATATACGTCAGCGAATCGTCATTAAATGAAATATCCAATTTTGCCTGACAAAAAATTTGACGGACTACAAAAAAACAACAACAACAACAAAAAAACAAACAAACAAAAAACTCAACAGGTCTGGTTTGTCACTCAGTAGAAACCATGAGGTGATGTATGTCTTTTGGCAGCACGCCCTGTTGAAGGGAGGTCAATTAAAAATGGAAAAAGGAGTGATCAATGTTACTTCTCTCGCCTTTTGTTGGGCAATAATCACTGGAAAAATCCGATCAAGCGTGAATGCTGCCAGGCATAAATCAGGAACAAATTTTGCATAAACTTCCATTGCAAACTGACACCCAACTAAAAATCTTTTTAGAGGGGGTTAAAACCAGAAAACAAAAGATCTGTTTTTTTTCTGGGAATAAAACAGAGTAAATTTTATAATTTTTCTGCCCTATAGCTCCAGTGGTGCAAACTGTACGCGTGATTCATTGCAAGCCAGCCAGCCAGCCAGCCAGCCAGCCAGATCTACTTAAAAACTGAAGAAATGTATGTTGATAGTTTTGGTGACAGTTTTAGTTATCGGTCTCGTTGTTATAACGGACGATCGATGAGGCTAATATTAACGGGAATAATTGTGTAGTTGATAGTTTCTGACAATAACTGATGGATGATTATGACTGATGACGCGATGGGAAATTCGATTGATTGGAAACTGAGGAGATGTAACATACTATCATTGTGTATAAAGTACAGGTTATCAGCCAGTTAACCCTTCTTAAACTCCAGGAATATATGGGTGTAAAAAGTACATTGCAGCAAGTTTATTCTAAGTGCACAACTTTAAATTGATCGAACTTGGACTGAATATTGGTATCAATACAACAAATACAAAAAATGAAAAACATTTTGGAACAAAATTGAACATCCAAAAGTTATATATAATAACCAGTAAGCTTTGGTCTAAATTCTATCGTTTTTTATTATGAGTATGTTAAAATCAGTTTTTTGCACTTTATTGGAGACATTTCCACCCACAGTATATCCCAAAGCTTCGAGGAATGGGGTATATATGTCCCAAAGATCGTAGAGCTCTTTGAGAAGCCTATAGGGTTGTCATTATCATCAGTCTTTTATCGTCCGTCGTTGGACATAGACCTTCCTTAGGGTCTGCCACAATTCTCTATCATCGTCGCGGAGCCAGTATTTTCTGAATTTGTCTACTTCATCTCTCCATCTTGTGTTCTGTCGGGCTCAGTTTCTTATGTGATCTCTGGAGGTCCAAGTTGTGAGAAATAATGTCCATGGGTTGTCTTTTATTCTTGCAACATGACCTCCCCATTGCCATTTGGGTTTTTTAAATAGTTTCTATGATGTCACAGACACTTGTTTTCTTCCTTATATTAATTTCTTCTAAATCCAGCCTGTTCTCGTGATTGATTTTCGTCTAGTGTTTTAGTAATCCGGTTGGTGATGATTTTTGTGAAAAGTTTGTATATGCAGTTAAGTCAGCTTATAGGTCTGTAGTTGTTGAGGTCTTTGGGGTTTCCTTTTTTTATGTAGAAGCATTATGGTTGCAGTGTTCCAGTTTTCGGGACTTTACTCTGCTTTAGACACAAGTTGAATAGAATAGCTAGCTTTTTTTGACGATCTTACCAGCTTTTATGAGTAGATCGATGGTGATGTTATCTGGTCCAGGGACTTCTCTTTTTGTTTGTTTGTTTGATGGCTTGCTTTACCTCCCATGGTGTAACTTCTGGGAAATCCTTGAACTGATTGTTAGCGTCTTGCTTGTATATTCTGGTGTTTTGCTGCCCGTGTTTTGAAGAGTAGAGTTCTTAGTAAAATTCATAGGTGCATTCGACAATTCGGTCTCTGTCTGTTGCTATATTCCCGTTTTCTTCGAGTATGCTAGTTATTTGTTTCCGTTCTATACTGAGAGTTTTGTTTATTGTTTTAAGCTCCGACGTTTTTCAAGAGTGTTTTCGATGATGGCTGTCGTATACCTTCTTTTGTCTTCTCTTAGTTTTTTTTATTGTTTTGTTTAGTTCGGCCTCTTCTATTTTTTCCTTTGTAGTTGTTGGTGGTTTGAGGTTTTTGCACTTTTCAATAAGTTTTTCTTGGTTTCATCTGAGATCTTGCAAATGGTCTGTGTGTTCCTTGGTTTGAACATATTGGTAGCTCATATTGGAGTCAAATTCTAGTTTGAAGGGTTGGGTGAGTTCATTTGGTACGTTTAGTAGCTGCAGTTTGGTGTGGAATATTTCCCTGAGTTCTTTGTTGGTGTTTACCCGCATCTTACATTTTACCATTCTATGGTCGCTTCCGATGTTGGTTTAGAATTTGAATGCTTTTGATGGTGTCGCTTTTGTCCGTCAGGATGTAGTCTATTTCGTTTTTGGTTTCATGGTTGGGGCTCTCCCAAATCCATTTTGTATTTGGTTCCTATTTGAAAAGTGTATTCATGATTTTGAAGTCGTTTGTGGTTGCAAAGTTTACAAGATGTTCACCTTGTATCCGAATTCTCCGACGCAGCATTCGTTTCCTTGTCTTGCTTGTGCGCTGAAATCTTCCATGATGACAATGAAGTATCTTTTGATATCTTGTAATAGGGAGTTCAAGTCCTCATAGATGTTTATTTCTTCTCTGGTTCATTGCGAAGTGGAAGCGTAGACTTGGATGACATTTAGCTTGTATCTCTCTTGTATGAAGACGCTGGCTATGCGGTCTGAGATGGCTTTAAAGCCTATTACGTTATCTTTGAGGTCTTTATTGATGAGAGAGCCTACTCCACTTTCTTCCACTTTCTCTCTTCCGTAGTTGTAAGGAGGATGGTTACTTTTCAATTCTGTGTTACGCAAAAATGTAAATGAGATTTCCCAGTCTTTTCCAACTGCAGAAAATGACGCCATTTATAGCATGGAACCAACACAGAAATTAGTTTGCATTTTATGACTGAATCGGAAAGGTGTATAGGCTAGGTAATATGCTAATTCCATGTTTTTCGTGCGTTTCGAGGTAAATGTCTAATGGGATAAATGTATCCCATTATGATTTTTTTTTCCAAAATACTGAACATTGTTTGATTCAATAAAAGAATAGTTTTCTTTGATCATTAAATGAAACTGAACACATTTGTGTTTTTTTTTAATTCTCTTTTAAAATTTAGACATTAAACATCTTGTTAGATTGGTCGTGAAAGAGTTAACTCATTAGCTGCCACAGACAGGATAACTCGATCTAGCAAGTTATCAGTCCAGTGCCATGGACGAGATAATTCGTCTAACGATTTTGTTTTATTCTTTCACAAGATGGCAAAACCCCTTAGAAAATGTAAATTATTTTAAAATAAAAATCAAGGTAGCTTTGTGTTAATCCATACCGAATGACCGTAGTCACACAAATGACCCGTCTGACCAACGAGCCAAGAGGACTACAGATTCTTCTCTCTTTGCCCTTATGTCTGTCTGCTTGTATCACCAGCCACTCATGATCACATTTTTGGGACTGCAACCCGAAAGATTTAGACTAGGCACCATCTAAAAACGTTTCATTCTGTTTTTTTTTTTCTTTTCAGAAAATTGCTTTTTGGGGTCTGTATGGTCATTTTGATCCAAAATGGCCAGTCTTGTGCTGGTATTTTTTATTGAAAATTTAGAAAAACAATCTATTTTTATGGATAGTTTTAGATAATTTTTCCATCATTAGTTCTATTAAATATGCAGGCTACGATGATTCATTTATGCGACGTACAGATGTATCATGCTATTTTATACACATTTAAATTATTGAAATATCTTGTTTTTACACAGTCATGCATAAATTACATTTATTACGTATTCTGTTGTGCATATTGATTTGTATGAAAATAAAACCGTTGAAAATGTAATGAAGACTTAGTATTTTATATCAATTTAGAGAATCTTGCAGAAACATTCTTTTCGTGTCTAGCAGGATGTAAAAACTTCGCTGTCATCAAAAATGTAAGAGATAGAACTAGAAGCATTCATTCATTTCCTCCCCAAAAAACATTCAAACTGTGCCAGTGTACTAGCCTCGACGAATACATCATCATCATCATCATCAGTCTTTTAGCGTCCGTCGTTGGACATAGACCTTCCCCAGGATTTGCCATACTTCCCTATCATGGTATCACGGAGCCAGTACTTCCTGAAATTGTCTAGCTCGTCTCTCCATGTAACATTTTGCCGGCCTCGGTTGCGCTTGTGGTCTCGGGGAATCCATGTTGTGAGTCGTGATGTCCATCGATTGTCTGCCATTCTTGCAACATGGCCAGCCCACCGCCATTTGAGATTTTTAATGGATTTTATGATGTCCCTAACTCTTGTCTTTTCTCGGATGTACTGTGCTGTCTTGTGATCTCTCCGTGTGAGGCCCAGCATTATTCTTTCATGTGCACGTTGCATAGTTCTCAATTTAGGGGTCTGTCTCTTGGTTAGGTTCCATGTTTCGGCTCGATAAGTGACTATTGGGAGGATACATTGGTTATACACTCTTCTCTTAAGGATTATTGGGATCTTCTTATTTTTGAAGGTTGAGCTAGCTCTGCCAAAGGCTTGCCATCCTAGTGTGATTCTTCGCTTGATTTCTTCTTCTTTTGAGGGCGGTTGTTTTAAATTTTCCATTTAACCGTTGGTTTAAAATTGTTATCGCTCAATCTTTAGTAATATGTTGTCTGCGATGTACTACTTTTATATTTTTCATCAGAAAAGGATGATATATGGTTGGCTAATCCAAGTTTAAAGGTTGTTTTCATATTCCCATATAATATTTTACTTCTTGGGGTTTCTCTAGTGTTGATATTTCGGTATGGTATACGATTCTTGATTTGAGGCATTTGCTTTGCAAAGGGCTTCTATCTTCGTTTGTACAATTGTAATTCAGTTTATTTGTGCTTCTTCTTATTCTATTAATGTGTTTTGTGATGAGTACATTGAAATTTTCCGTACAGCCAAAGCTAATTTCAGTTTGTTCTTGTTGAATATTTTACTCACGGGGGAAGTCTTTTTCTATCTATTGTTGGAATATTTTTCCTAGGTTAGTTTTTATTTGCAGGTTGAGTGGTGGTGTAGACCACATGATTTTTCTGCCTCTATTTTTTCGTTATTGCTTTGTTTGTTTTTTTCTATTGGATTTTACTTTTTAAAAAGTTAGTTTCAGTGCAACTGGTATTCTTTAGGGATTTTGTGCAATCATTTTTAACCTGGTGGAATATTATTACATTTGAGGAATTATATAGTAATCTAGTTTCTATAGAATTGGGGATCTTTTTAATCATTATGTTTGGGTGGTTAGAACTGGCATTTATGTATCTAATCACATAATTTTCTTTTCTATATAGTTCATGGGTGTTATTTAAATTTAAAGTGGCATCCAAGAAAAGTAAAATTATTACATTAGTCTTGATTTCAACTTCAGGGTTCATTTTTTTTCATTTCTTGAAATTACGCTACTTGAATTATTGAAAATAAAAACCTAATAAAATACCTTCAGGCTCCTTAGTGCCGATCCATGCATAAATAACCACGTCATTTTGGACAACTATATATATATATATATATATATATAATGCTCTTCCTTAGGAATAGAGCACTCTGGTGGATGAGGAGTTTCTGCGTAAAAATGAATATATCACTTAAATTCAGCCTTACTGACCACCCAGTTCCGTAGTCCAGAGGTAGGATATCGGCCACCGATGTGAGGGTTCCAATACTGCCTCGCGGTACTGGATGGGTTAAAAAGTCTATAGCCACGCTGAAGAGATGCAATACATCGAAACAGCTGTCTGTGGATGACACAATAATATATATATATATATATATATATATATATATATATATATATATATATATATATATATGTGTGTGTGTATGTGTGTGTGTGTATATTCTGTAGTAGAACAAAAGAATTCATGGAAAAAACAATTCAACAAACAATATTTCAGATAAGTCGCCAGGTTCGAAGAAAATCTGTGCCGAATTCAGAATTGACTATTTACGCTCTTTCTGTCTTATACTAAGTCTTTTTACACTTGGTCATAGAACATCTCTATGTAAGCAAATCTAATGAGTGGTTATACTGATGTTGTCCCTCATAGGCTGGGCTCGGGCATCTCATTTCTCAAGCCATAATGGCACACCGATATAATTATTCCCTCTCGATCATCTTGAAAATCTGAATCCAATGAAAAGTTTGAAATCCAAGTCCTCGGAAACGTGACACGCTCAAAATCGATGTGTGGAATGAATTTCCAATACCACAGAGGGTTAGCATTCTCCCATCTTGATAATTATTGCGTATGACCTCCTTATCACTGGAAAAATTATGGAAGAAACTTGTCAACCTCATGACAAGTTTCACAGATATGTTTAAAAAAAATACTGATCTTGTTTTAGTGGGAAGGTCCATTGTTTCAGATGGTGAGTTGGGGATACTCCATCATTTATATTACATTTAAGTTGAAGAGTCCACTACTGACCGAGGAACTGAAAAGAAAATCCCATTGTTTATTATATAACTAGATTGTAGAAGGAATTGTTCCAATTATCGTATTTGTTGGCTTCAGTAGTTTTCAATCTGCGCCGATAAATACGTCAGTAACTTTCTGATCTTAGAATTACCAAGGAAAAACGGAGGGAAAATGTGGGTAGAAAGATTGTGTTGAGTACCAAGTGAGAGGACTCTGATTGCTTCGAAAATCAGCATTAAAATTCTAATTTCTTTTCAGAGGGTGCAAACACCGACCACTGACACCAGTGATAAATGTTCAACTACCTCAGCCACAAGGAAGGCCAGCTGTTTACAGGTATTTGATGAGCTTGACTTCGTCTGGCAATTGTCCTCAAGTGTGGGTTACCCAGTGAAGATCAAACAATATACAGTTGTAATGATCTGAGAGACTATCTTGCTGACTAGTGTTTCATCATGAGGCATTCATACTAAACTTGAGGACAAGCGTTGAGAATGAGAGATTACGCCAGCAGAGAACACCTGCTTGCTTGTTTTGAAAACCAGAATTCAAAATTTTCGTATTCTCGCCTCGAACACAAACCACTAGCGCAACTATCTCAACCATGAGGATGGTCATACTTTCTAATACGGGTTTTTCCGCTATCCAAAAGCAGAGTATTCCAATAAAAACATTTCATAGGTAGAAATGGCGTAAAGCGGAGAAGTAATTATTAATTATATGAAAAATTCTTTTAAGCGTTTTAAGACCCTCCTCTGAAGAAAAAATGGTGAGGACGGTATGTTAAGTCGTCAGAGGTTTGGATGGTGGGAGATACGGGAGAGAGGGGGAGAATGCTTGCTGTGTCTCTAACGACTCGCCATAGGACAAATACTGAATAGTATTTCCGGGTTTTTTTCCCTAAAAGTAAAAGAGCGGCGTAAACTGAACATTCGAAAAGCGGGGAATACTTGCTTTGTTTTGATGTTTATCCCAATAAATGTTCATTATTGATTCTCTCATGATATCAAGTAAAAAACAGATCATTAAAAAAGTGAAATATATGAATTAAAGACCACTTCATTTTATTTAGTTCGCTGTGTTTTTAATAATTCAATCAAAAATAGGATCGGATGTTATTTTTGTCTTTTAATGACTAGCGTTTTTTGCGAATTTCCTCAAGTCCTGTGACCGGAATCGATTCCTGAATTGACAATTTCAAGATTCGAAAGAATATTCTTTGTATGAGAATAATTGATGAATGTCTTGGGATGCTGGATCGGTCGGGGGCATAATTTACTGGGGACAAGAATGAATAAATTCAATCTCTATTAATTAGACGAAGATTCGCATTGAAATGTTTCTAGGCAATAGGGTTAAAACATCGGAAAGGACTACTTGATACTTATCAAAATATTACCATAGTACCGTCCAATATGAGGGTTTTATTTACCTCTGCCAACGAAGTTGAAGAAGTATATGTGTCTGTCTTTCCGTTTGTCTTGTGATGATAAGTTAGGCTAAGTTGTCGGAAGTTGGGATGATATACAAAAGACTGGGTGTAGCAAAGAGGAGAAGAGGACATCCATGCGATATCTCCAAAAGTTCTCAATGATTTCCAATCAAAATTTGTGGAAGGGTGGGCAATGAGCTGCGGAAGAATTTGGGGACAGATCCATGCACAGTAACCTCCTCTACATTGTAGCTATGTGTTCATAAAACACAACATCTACAAATGTTTTCTGTGTCTCAATGTGATATCTCAAAAAGTTTTCAATGAATTTCAATGAAATTTTATGGAAGGCTGGATCGTAGGCGAAGGGAGAAGTGATCGAATTTGGTTGGGCCAGCAATTTTTTTTCATTCAGTTTTCAGATTGCGTCGGGCGTTGGCAGAGACAATTATTTTACTCTGGTTAGTGAAGAGTGAAAATCGGAAATGAAGGACAAGTCTTTGATGAGATTCCAATACACGCTCTGTTTCCTCGCTACCTTGCTTGCATAGGACAGTAAAATGTGTATACGTACGGATACACATTTTGTCTTTGTTGATTGTGGCTTTGATTATTATTTCCTTCGTAGAAAAAAAAGCAATTGGCGATTCGCCATTGACCAGTGGTTAGCAAGGACCTGGGGATGCTCAAAAATTGATCCCATATGAATAAATGCTAATTGTTTATTCGCCTTACTCAATTTCGGCTCATGTTTATTGGAATGCTCTACTTTCGGGGAGCTGTAATTAAATTGATTAGATTTTCGGTGACCTACAAGTGTACCGATTACTTCTGTATCGATGGACAATGAAATGACCTATTCAGGGAGCCAGCATAAGCGGATCATACAGAAATCCTGGAATGTCCAGTTGAGTAAATACTCTCAACCTCGTCGATGTAGGCCAAAGGAGAATGAAGTGCGATACGTTAGGCATTTACTTTGCTGCAAAAAGTTACTGGAAGGGCGTCAAAGTTGGCCCCAAAGCGCCTAAAGGGGGCTCCACTCCTTGCTTCTGAATCAGAGTTGTCCTTCTGATTGCCTTCCCAAGGTTAAGGAGCTACGTCTACCCTTCTATTTTACTAATTGGTGGGAAGATGAGATGGATCCATGCTTTCCCCAAGGGCGTTTGTGTTAAGTGAACGTAAACAGCCTCGACCGGAGTTCGAACCAGGCTTGCCGATTTCATTACCTACTACACCATTTGCGCTTCTTGTAGTAATTGAAACCTAATAAATACTGTAGAGTGTTAAAAAGTGCTTTTGGATTAATTTTTGACATGTACAATATTCTTTTTGGCATATAGCATTTTGATATCGGAAGATATTCTTAAAACTGACATGTTTGAAATTTAGATTTTATAGATCCATTGAGCCCGCGTCTGTATTCATTTGAAATCGATATCAACACAAAAAAACAGGAAATTTAGCCCACAAGCAAAGTAGAACTCATAAAAAATTCAAGATTTAATTGGAATGGCCTTTTTGTTTCTTTTATTCGAATTTTCAAATTTATTGATTATTTATTTTTGTCACCAAAGGAAAAGAATGAAGACATAAACAAATAAATTAAATAACGAATGATAATTAAATGAAAAATTCATCTCGCAGATTTAAATTAGAATTTTGCTAAAACAGAATTCTAACGCTATCCGATAGAAAAAGGTTCCTATAAAACCTTTCGTAAACCGAAAAGGCGTAAAACGATGGAGCAATTACGTTTATTCATATATGAAGCATTCCTAGACACCGAAATTGGTGATGATATGTTAGGCTAAGTTGTCGGAAGTTGGGGTCATGTACAAAAGACTGGGTGTAGCAGAGAGAAGAAGAGGACACGCGCTGCCTCTATAACGGCTAGCTGAAAAATAATAGCTGAACGCTATTTTCGCTTCTGCTCCCTTTCGTAAAAGCGACTAAGTGGTGAAAAGCAAACATTTTGAAAGCAGGGAATACCGTTACCTGTTTTCTCCTTTTTGCTTATAAAGATAATACATTTCTTCATCATCATCATCATCATCATCATCATCATCATCATCATCATCATCATCATCATCATCGTCATCATCATCATCATTCTTTTATCGTCTTTCGTTGGACAGACCTATTCCAGACCACTCTATTGTGGGCATCGCAGAGCCAATACTTTTTGGATTCGTCCAGTTTTGTTTTACCATCTTATATTCTGCCGGCCTCGGTTTCGCATGTGATCTCTAGGGATCCATGTTGTGAATCGTGAAGTTCATTGCTTGACTGTCATTTTTGCAACATAACCAGCCCATTGCCATTTGAGTTTTCTAATGGATTTTCTGATGTCTTCATTTTTTCCTAAATATATTGTGCTGTCTTGTGACCTTTCGATGTGATGCTGAGCATGATTCTTTCACGCGCAAGTTGCATGGTTTTCAGTTTGAGGACCAATCTCTTGTTTAGTTTTCATGTTTCAGCTCCTGGCGATATACATTGGGTTTGAAATCTAAAGCACTGTAATACCTGGAAAAACTAGAGCTTTGTCTTCGTTTGGGTAAACGTTGAAATTTCATATAATCTATTTGTATACGACGTTTCTTGTCATGTTGTTTACATCATTTTTTATTTCTCGAGTTGTAGGCATAAAATCTCTCTGATCTACAAAATTTTTTACTTTCAGAGAATCACCAACTCAGCTTGCAGCTGCATAAAGTATGATAATAATGTTGTCCAAATCAAAATAATTTGGTTTCGAAAATTTCGTGACTATAAAAAAAGACAACTCATGGAATATAGCAACTGAAATAACTTTTGTTGTTATTATAGGAACAGAAATCATCATCATCAGTCTTTCAGCGTCCGTCGTTGAACATAGACCTTGCCCAGGATACGCCACACTTCTCTATCATGGACGTTGCGGAGCCAGTACCTTCTGAATTTGTCTAGCTCGTCTCTCCATCTAATATTCTGCCGGCCTCGGTTCAGCATGTGATCTCAGGGGGACCTATGTCTGTCGGATGTCTGCCATTCTTGCAACATGGCCAGCCCACTGCCATTTGAGATTTTTAATGGATTCTATGATGTCTCTAACTCCTATCTTCTCCCGGATGTACTGTGCTGTCTTATTGTCTCTCCATGTGAGGCTCAGCATAATTTTTTCGTGGGCACGTTGCATGGTTCTCAATTTGCAGATCTGTCTCTTGGTTAGGTTCCATGTTTCAGCTCCATATGTGACTGTTATGTGGATGCATTGGTTGTACACCCTTCTTTTTAGGATTAATGGGATCTTCTTATTTTTGAAGTTTGACCTTGCTCTGCCAAAGGCTTGTCATCCTAGCGTGATTCTTTGCTTGATTTCTTCATTTTCATGGAGATTCGTTGTCCTAGGTAGATGTAGTGATCTACTTTCTCCAGTTCTGTGTCCTCAATTTTGATCTTAGTGTTTTTTATTATTTCCGATGTGGTTGTTGCACATGATCTTCGTCTTGCTGAAGTTCATTTGTTGGCCGATTTTCTTGCTCTTTTCATTTAGTTTATCTATCATTAGTTGGAAGTCATGTAGGTTCTCTACAAAAAGGGCAATGTTGTCTGCGAATTTGAGGTTGCTCAGATACTCGCTGTCTATTCTGATTCCTGTACTCTCCTAGTATTGTACATTAAATAACTTAATTTATGAGTGATGATTATTTCCTATATATTTTACAACGAATTTTTCGTTTGTATAAGTTAATTACTTTTTTAAATGTAACAGACAGACAGTAACGTTGCCTACTATGATATAGATTGACTTGTTTACCGATGACGTCAAAAAAATGACGACATATTTGAAATATATGGATATGAACAATGCATTTTGAATAAATACTAGAATATACTTGTCCTAAAGGACGGGGTTGTCTATGTATGGATCAGCACTGAGGAGCATAAAGCTTATTTGATCGGTCATTTATTTTTGATAAACCAAGCATCCTAATTAAAAGTTCTCTTTTGGGTCTCAACTCAAGCTCTTTTTCATATGTGCTCAGATATGAAGTTTTAAGAATCTCTACGACGTAATTTTTATTGTTATGTCATGAGAAGGTAAACCAACCAATAGAGTCATCTCATTTAAGTGCTGACAAAGAAGTAAACGGAAACATTGCATATAAGTGTTCATGGATAATAGTGTTCTATTGACCACAAACCATGTGTTTTTTTTGTTACTCTGTCTATTTTCATAGTATTCTTTAGATCCATTATTTTTATTGCTCCATTACAACATGAATGATATATCTCGGAATTTTTTAGATGAGGTATTATTATTTCTATTGATATTCGGACCATCCTCATCTTTGTTGTTTTTCATACAACGTTTCGTCCGTTGCACTCTACGGCCTTCGTCAGGTATCATCTGGGACGAACCGAACCCTTTGTTTATCCGACGGGGGTATATTGACCGTACTCCCCTCTTTTAGCGTTAGTAGTATTGTTATACTGTCTCACACTAGGATCGAACCTAGAACCATCAGATTACTTAACAGTAATTTGTCTCATGCTGTAACCACTGCGCTATGTGTCCATGTGGATTACCCAAAAATCTCCCAGATGATACCTGACAAAGGCCGTAGAGTGCAACGGCCGAAACGTTGTATGAAACATGAATGGTATTTTTCTTGACAACGTCGGTCGTATGAATATAATTCTATTTTACTACTCTAGTTGCACCCTTAGCGTGACATCTGCATATTGATAATTATTATATGTGTAGACTAATTTGCCACAGCAGATTTAAAAAAATCAATTTTTGCTTTTGTTTTTATCATTTTTATATTTTCATTATTCATTAAATTCAGTATTATATTACGTCATGAATTATATTCTCCTTCACTGAATCAGTTGTGTGACAAAAAACATCTGCACTTTGCTAATTATTATAGACGTTAATTTCGAGCAGTTATTCTCAAAAGTTTTAGCTTCGATATTGAGTTTTAACTGTGTATCGTCTATGTGTTTTAGAGCATTAAATTTTCTTTTTTCATCAAAAAATCTCCAACGTGTTTGAAAAATTATGTATAGTAAACTAGAATTATTCAATGAAGCAACGCTAAATTATCTGGACTCATGAAGTACATTCAGTTAAATTCTGGTAACTCTTAAAAGTGGTTGATGTTACTATAAGCGTCCTTAATTGGAATGTCTGGCAATCCCTGGTCCAACAGGTGTGAAATATGATTGTTAAACACAGCATACAAGGGCTTCAAAAAGTCATGCAAAGGCTCCAAAAAGTATAACTATACAATGTTTTGATAAAAAATTAACGCAATAATGAAGTTAAAAGCTATTAAATTGTTTTTCATCAAACAACCATATTGTCTCTTGATGAACCTGAAAAGGAAATTACGATAACATTTTGGCACGTAGAATGCATTGTTTCCGTCGTAAATAAACGACTTCATGATGCACAATATTCTGATGAAGAACAAATTAGTGTATTTTTTAACTTTATCATTGTGCTAGTATCTGATCAATACGTAGCATAGTTACACTTTTGTAACCTTTATATGCTGTTGAAGTACCATAGTTTACAGTCGAAGAACCAAGTATAACTAATACCTCAAATCTATAACGATTAGAGTAACATAATCCCTTTTATTGCCGAGGAAAAAGCTTATATGGATTGATTCAAGCTTATATAGAAGAATGCATGATTGGTAGCTTTCTTTCTCTAGAAAGTCAGGCGCTTTGAAAGATTATTCACTATTCAGTTCTTAAAGGCAATTCTTTGAATTCATTCAGTACTTTGAAAGAACCACAGGAAACGACCGACGTTCAAGTGCATGTTGCTTGAGGTAAACATTGATCTTCATTTCAGTAAAAGATACACAAAGAGAAAAAAAGAAAGAAAGAGAAACAGAGGTAAAGGAAGAAAGAAAGATAGATAGATGCGTAGAGTAAAAAATTAAGAGTAGAAATGAGAAAGAAGGTATAAATAAAGAAAAAAGAAAGAAAGAAAGATAGGAACAGATGACATGACGGATACTAACACGTGGAACAGAATCAGGGAACCGAGTTTAAATGTCAGCTGAGGCAGCTAACGCATACTCTACACTAATGCTCTTGGGGAAGTCATGAATCTATTTGTGTCAGTTCTTTGTCCTATCGTAAGGAATCTAGATAAAATGCCTTGTCACTGTCATAACACGATAGTTGACCGTGAAGAGAAGTGGTGAATGAATTCCTGAGAATTATAGTTAATAACACAAAAGGAAGCGGTTGAAAGATCGAAATCATTCTTGGACACATGGGAATCGAACTGTCTTGGACATTATTTAATCTATTAGTTACTTATCCACTTGTCGTTGTCAGCTTGGTCGTAGCTGGTTGTTACTCTCAGCTATCAGCACATTCCTGATGTACGATTCACACTGGGGTCTATAGACTGACAGATCTTTCATAGTTGACAGCCAGGGGGATGGGTCCTTTTAAAAAACAATACATTTCGATGTAATGTTGTCTAAGCAACTGTTCCATCTCACTTTTTAATTCACGTGTAGATAAGTTCTAACGTCCAGAGCTTCAATATAGAAGTATGGTTCTGAACCCAGACATTGCAAACAGAATATTGCATAACTTATGAGGTAAGCAAATACAGAGACGAATGAACAATTTTTTAACATTTAATTCTTATCTGAAAAATACAGAAAATTGTTTTCATAAAGTTTCAAACACGTCTTTCTCTATCTCAGGATAAAAAAGCAAAAAAAAAAAAGAAGCGAAAGAATGTTGAGAAATCCGTTTAAAAGTCTTTATATGTAAACTCTGTTGTTCTTAAAGTGTTTATCTCATAATTCTACTTGTTAACAGGTTCTATTAATTGACAAGATATGCTGTTAGAAAGCTAATAGATTTCTCTTTCTAACGATAAATATATGTTTATACCATCGTCAAAAACTGAATCCACAATTCATACATTGCAGAATATGTAGTACTCATATACATAGATTTTCATTGTAAGATGCTAAATGCATGGCTTCACATTTTTGACTCTAACCTTCCATGCTCAATAGATATAAATTCACAAAATACATTTCTAGAAACTAAATAGAATCTTCCTTTCAATTACATGTAGATATATATTTGCTTTTTCTGTTGTTTTTGTCATGAAATTCAGTCAAGATGTGTTTTTATCTTAATTGTGACTATTTTCTGAATTCATCGGATCAGAATTGAATGGAAAATGTGTGATTTGCCTTTGTATATTGTAAACTGTACTAATATTCAAAACTCATAGATGAGGCATTGACAGATGTTATCCATTTTTTACTTGTATTTTCCATCTTACTTATATCGGAGAGTGGTGACAGTTTGAGTGTGGTGATAAAAAGCAACCTTCAGGCATCCCGAGGAGATGAGTTCCCAGTAGGAATCTCGTTGAAGGCTTATCTTTTATTTCCAATCTGTGCTGCTCACTAAAGATCAAGGAATGATGGCCTGAGAGTTGCGATAAAAAGCAACGGAAATAAAAAAAAGAATAAGTAGTGCCTTTACACTGGCTTCGGTTCCAGCCGTCCTTGCTACGGCTGTTCATGTTACATTACTGCACACGAGGCCCTTTGGCGACATGTGAAATAGACTTAGAGATGAGAAGCACCCGAAGTGACGTCATTCAATTTACCCTGTTCTAGTTTACCTATAGCTAGAAGAAGGATGGATTCATACCTGTTTTCCGGAAGTATTTAGTGCAAAGTGAACTCAAACTGTCCCAGTCAGAGTTCAGACTATGTTCGTCCATTCTCCGTACCATTGCCCGCTTAACTACTTCGCACCCCCTACAGAGATAAGACGAAAGAAATACCAGTGAAAAGTTTTTAATAACAACTTATTTCTTTTTTTCGTATTTAGTTCAAATCTATTATTTATGCAATACTGTTATGAGCTGAACTGATACAGCGAGTCAATTGCAGTCAGCACGAAATATAACTTGAAACTCTTATTTCCTGAGTTGATCATTGATTGGACAGGATACGACCCTCAATAATTATTTATTCGATAAATGAAATGCTTACATGCGATAGGAAATATTTTAGGCTATTTGGAATAAAAAGCAAGCGAATTTGCTTCCAGTATCACGCGAAGCAAGGTGCAAGGATTTTTGTTGCGAACGATCTATGGAGACTCAATGATTGTTTGTGACAATAGTAGATTTCCATAGAGTTGGGATGCTAGTTCGATACCTAAGATGACCTGCTGTACAGGGCTAGAAATCTCTAACTGTTCTGCAATTTATCAATGGCTTGAAGTGGATTAATACGTTTCTCAAAGGCTTTTATTCGAAATAAACGCCAACTGTTCCAACCGAATTTCAAACTTTTCCCATTCTATTCTCTTTGGCGTTAAAAGTCAAGCCAACTACACCTCCCTCATGATAAATAGTTTGAGTCATTGACACCACACAGCCCATTTGCTGAACGCACGCTTTTCCCAGATACAACAGCCATCTTGGGAGTAATTTTGATTTAGTGACTTCATATTGCAGAAATATCACATCATGTTTGTTTTCTCCAAATTACTAATCCTACCCTAGAACAGCAATTCTCAATCTTTCTCAAGTAATTCCCCCCTTATCAAAATTTTCAGCATCATATCTCACGACATGGATCCCCGGAGATCACATGAGAAACTGAGGCTGACAGAACACAAAATGGAGAGATGAACTAGGTAAATTCAGGAAATACTGGTTCTGCGACGCCCATGATAGAGAACTTGTAGCGAATCCTTGGGAAGGTTCATGTCCAACGACGGACGTTAAAAGACTGATGATGATTATGAAAAATCAGGATTGTGACTATTTAAACAAACATCCCAGGTACATTTAGACACACTTAGAAATGGAATGAAATTTTGAAATAGCCCCCTTGGAAGAATTCCTCCTTTGTTGAGAACCACTGCTCTAGTGCATTGGAATAGACCCCAAGCCATATGAGAGTCAGGTCTACTTCAATATTTTGTCTGATAACGGTAACCATCATGGACGCCATGTTGGATTTCATGTGAATCTCCATTCCGATTTCAGGGGATTTTTCAGTATATTGCTCTCGGTGTCATATTGCAACTATCCTGTAAAAATCAGCTTGTTAGAATTAATTCTTTTGTTCGGACCTTATGCTCTTGGAATATTTGAAAGAAAGCAAGATTTCGGTTGAGAGAGTCAACAACTCATTGGCTGATTCTTCACTATCTTTCACCGCTGCAAGTCTCAGTTGATAACAAGATTGTAGCGGATAATCTGTCTTTTGCTTGTAAAATTAAGAAGCTTTTCCATTATTTACGTCAGTGAACGCACCCTGCCCCCGAACAGTAAACAACCAATAAATAACGCTGTTCCCTTGTACGAATATGCTTGGAGCACATAGGAATATATGTGCCAATGTTTTCCTTTAAAACTATTTGAAGACATGTTAAAGAAAAAGTAGATTTCATTTTTTCGATGAAAACTTTTCAATATAAACTTTTGTCATAAAGTGACTCTACTACCAGACGCACTAAAAGCAAAATAAATCAACTTGCTTGGTTGATTCTCTTGGCATAGCTGAAAATAGTCGAAAATGCATCAGCATCCTAGATGCGCCTTTGATTCGTTCTTTATAAAGAATGTGTACAGATGAAGTCAGACACCTTTTTGGTACGACTATGTACATAAAAATGCAAAAGTTGCCGACTTTCCGAAGTAAAGGGACATGAGTTCGAGTCTCACCGAGAGCTTATTCTTTTTACCTCATTTCTGCTTTACTTTTTACCGAAGATTGACGGTCTGGGTAAGTTGCGATAAAATCAATAATGGTTGGCAATATTCCATGGAGCTAAGGGCAGTATATGTAACCAAAACTGTTGCTGTTATGGGATGAAACTGTGTCCAGACGTTCCGTCGACGAACATCTCGTCTACGCAAACGGACGTTTTGTCGAAAACCTTTTTGTTGAATGTTGAAATTTAACTTATTGAATTTATTCATTAGCCGACATTCGTTATGTCGAACTGAAATTTTGGTTTCACTTATGAATCTGAACATTTATTTTCACAGTATATTTACATTTATTTATATATTGCTGTCTTGAAATATTCATATTTCACATTGCAAGAGAATTAAACCTATTGATTTATTGGAATGAAAAAATAAAATTCTAATTCAATTTCAAACTGACCGAATAACTCAGATATTAGGGTAGGAATCTTCAATTATTCTACAACTCTTATTGGTTCATATAAGCAGTCATTCTCAACGAGGGCGATATTACCCCAAAAGGGACAAAGTTGAGCTTAGGGGCCTTAGGGAGTCTTTTGTTATGAACAAGGAAACAAACACAAATAATCATACCGTTCATTATCCAAACTAACCGAATAAATCGTTTGTAGGACAGGTAGCTGATTAGTTGTGCAACCATTTTGCATTTTACTGTATATTAACAGACAACCGGTCGAAGAAAAGAATGACTTTGTGAACACAAATCACCTCCAGAACAAATTGCAAATGATAGTTGCAAATTGTGTGGTTTGCTGTACGCTAAGGCTACTACTGCAACACTGATACGAATTTTTGTAAATATTTTTTCAAATGTTGACTAACACAGTTCCCGCTTTTATTTACATACGGATCTGGGTATGTGCTTACCAAGCCTAAGATTTAAGTACCACCCAACAGCACTTCTGCCTGGGACCAGAGTGTAGTATCTGCACTCTCATCGAAAAATATCATGCACACAAAAATATTCTTGTTTGCGTTTTTAAATTGTTGCAGCCGGGCAATATGAATAGCTTAGCAGTATCTGTCGTCATAACGTATGCACACACACACACACATTCGTGCGCGCTCAATATATATATATATATATATATGTGTGTGTGTGTGTGTGTGTGTGCGTGTGTGTGTGTGTGTATATATCGATAGATAGATAGATACTCGTTGAATTTTATACATATGGATTCTAACAATTGCGGGGATATTTTTCATTGTTTAGTTTTAAATAGTGCCGGCTTTGATGTAGTACGTTTAAAGTATTGCTGCGCAAATTAATTTAACTAAGCTGAAATTGTGATAAGATCTTGATGCACTTTTGAACAGTACAGACAGAATTGATCACACTAATCAAGATATATCTGTAGTAGTTCATACACTTTATTCTTGGTCTTTATTCAAGAGCTTATATTAGGACATAGAACAAAAGTACTTTGTCTCGAATTAGATGTTTGCCGATAAGCAATAGAGGCACAAAAAGTACCATCATCATCATCATCA
The DNA here is from genome assembly GCA_963457665.1 of Thysanoteuthis rhombus. Classification (NCBI taxonomy): domain Eukaryota; kingdom Metazoa; phylum Mollusca; class Cephalopoda; order Oegopsida; family Thysanoteuthidae; genus Thysanoteuthis; species Thysanoteuthis major. The sequence goes on along the minus strand of OY735234.1, from coordinate 1,191,899 downwards.
TCATCATCATCATCATCATCATCATCAGCAGCAGCTGTTGTAAGTCCACTGCAGGACTAAGGCCTTTCCCATCTCCCTCCTTGACGAGACACACACACACACACACACACACACACACACACACACACACACACACAAATACACACATAGTGCTTAAAGCTGTTAATAGTATAACATCTGATGACTCAGCTTGACATACAATCGTTGCCAATTTTTGGTCTGGAAATGCTCAAAAACTTTTCCTATATAAATCAACAGTAATTGCTTCTTTTCTTCACACCATTTCAGCTTAAGGGAGGTTTTCATAGGAGCTTTCTACTTTCGGATACTAGAGAAACCTACATATCTGTGAATTTTTTACTGGCACTAAATAGTCACTCGATAATTATGCCCATTGAATTCTCTATCCTAAATAACTTTTATTTTGTGAGAATTTTTTCGGTGAGAAAATTTGAGTTATGGAAATAAACACAATAAGCCTGTAAATGTGTGCATGAATGTGTAAATCCATGAATTGTATATGGGATGTCAAGCTCTAGAACGAATAAAAGGCACCATTATGGAAAAGTCGGATGTAATCATCCCTGAACGCATGCGTCAATAGAATTTCCTGTGTCTAGCCGGCGGCGAAAGATTATAATTCACAAATAACAGACATTTTAAACCCTTTCATTTTTAAAAGAAAAACTGCAACGAGTGATGATTTTTCTCTGGATTATATCAACCTACATATGAAAGAGATTATTGTTTTGAAATTACCGCAATGACATGAACAGTACCCACCTCATTTGCGAAATAAATATCTTCTCATGGGCGAAGTTGAGGTATCTAGTTGTTTAATGTTTACCTAGACCCAGTGGACTATCGGTAATTATAGCTAGCGTAACAGCAGCAGGAGCTATGGAGTAGTGCCTACAGCAAAAATGATAATACGACAATGGCGAAACGAACAGAAACACACTGCTAAAAAAATAAACATAACATACAACGTCATACTCATTTTTGACTAGTTTTACTTTCATTCAAATTTTCTGTTACTTTTTTTCACAACTTTGAATCAGGCTGTTATCCAGCGGCAACGTTTAAACACTGTAATTCGAAAATAACGAGCAAGATTACGTTGAAAATCAAACTCACACCCTCTCATCATCATCATTCTTCTATCATCCGTCGTTGGACATTGATCTTCCATGGGATTCGCCAGGACCAATACTTTTTGAACTTTAGTTCGTCTTGCCTTTTTGTATTCTGCCAGCTTCGGTTTCGTATATGATCTGTGGGCATCCATGTTGTGAGTCTTGATGTCCATCGGTTGTCTCTCATTCTTGTAACCTTTGTTGTTTAGCTCTACATTGGCCAGGACTTTGGAAAGGATTTGAAAAAATGGGTGGTAGAGGAATTCAGTGTATTTTCTCCCGTTACTTTACATGATTACGCAGAGAACACTTGAAAAGAAAAAAAATATAATTCATCATCATTATAACCGAGAACGAATATTTCAAAATCAATTGCGTCAAGGCAAACATTGAAAAATGCAGAACAATAGCAAATATTTTTCATAGAGAAAAGAATAAAGCTTGCTCAAAGGGAAAGACGTTATAAAACAGACAAAGTAGTGATACAGTGCGAATTGTGCAAATGACTTGGGTTCGATCCTGTAGACAAATAGTATGGTCATTATCATAGAATACAGAGTTTGTCAGAGAAAATTTTTAAAAAGTGACATACTCTGAGATCCAGGTAAACTAGAAGACGAGGCCTAGTAGTTGTGTACAAAGAAAATAAATCCTTTCATATCGTAAACGTGTCTGTTCCAACTGATTTTAAGGTCGACATCACAAAAAATAACTCCGCTGACCATCACGCTGGTCCTAAACTCTGGTGTAAGAAGAGGGTTGGAGATAGCATGATGGTGAAAGCCTGCAGAAACAACCTTCGAATGACAAAGGCAAAAACCAAGATAGTGACCTGGAAAATCAGAATTCTGTTCAAGAGCGGGAAATCAATGTATTAGGCGGTACACCATCATAATCTTTGATTTATGTCTAGAAGAGCTAAAAGGCCAAAATCAAAAGTAAGGCAAATGTGACAGGACTGGCATGAGCTCAGCTGAGGGGAGTTGTCCAGAACCGAGATAGCTAGTATGGTGTTGTTGTGGCCCTATGCTCCACAAGAAGCTTAGAAGAATAAAAAATGTTTATGAAATATGGGAGTTTGGGTGGTGCCCATTATAAATGAGAGACGGGGAACTGTCACAAAACCCTAAGAGGATTCGATATTTGATATACTGGAGATTCGATAGATGGAAGAGACAGCCTAGGCTAGGTTATCATTTGACTCTCGACCAAAAAGAAATACATAATTTTGATGTGAATATTCAACTGTATGAATAACACGAAGGCACTCACTTAATGCATACCACTACCAACGCCTCTTTTAGAAAAATCCTTTGCAAAGAATCCTGAATCTGCCATCAATTTCCTCAGTCGATGTCTCGATTTATCACAATGCCATTAAAATTCGCAAAGAGCTTTCGAGGATATTGTGTGGACAAATAGAGAACTCTGTTCAACTTCGTTGTTACAGGTAATAATAACTGTATTGCAACCAATGAAGATACCCACGATGGAATTTTATCGAAATGCTGCTGTCAAGAATTAATTTAAATCTATTGAAATCAGATATCATCTATTTTCTCAGATCATTCCAGTAAATGTTGTCATCGGCTCACTTTAATCGTCTACTTGCTAATGTGAGTCATGCATCTCCATAAATTCAATTGAATTTTTCTAAACAGACACAGCGCATGCGTGCGTCAAAGTGTCTTTTTCCGCCATTTTGGTGCCAAGTTTACCATCTAATTGAAACAGCAGCTCGTTTTGTCGATATCTCTGTGGCAAAAAATACCCGGAAAAACAAAAAAACAGAATAAACAAACATATCCCGATGAAATGATCAAGATAGAAAAAGAATAAAACAAATTGTTGTCGATTTGATGCACCAAAGTTAAAATGTCTGATTGCAATTCCAATTTTCCAAAATGGATGATAAAATCAAAATGAAAGAGTTTAGTTCATTGAATGATGCTGATGTTTGGAGTGTTACGGAGCACGTAGAGCATGATATGATGCGCAGAGCATTCTAGTCATACACTGGATCACCGGTAGACAGAAATGAGAGAACGAGAGAATGTCTCTTACGTTGTAGGAATGGTCAATCAAGACGGTGAAATAAGTAAAATTTTTAGATAATTTACTTAAGTTATCATTAGACACCCTGATTTCTTTAAAACTTATCAGTTTGACCATAGTAAAAAAAAAATAATTAGGAATGTGTTAATGAAAGTAAAAAAAATAGAATAAATGAATATTCTATATCAAAATAAATGAAATTGAAAATTGTAAGAGATGGATCCAGTCTTTGTCATTTTGAAAGATTATTATATTGACTAGAACTAGGGAAAGGGAAAAACATTTGGTTCTGGTCCATTTGTCCGACTGATAGGTATTTGGATAGGTGGGGAGATCGAACATTGGGAGCCATGTAACAAACTGTTAAAATATATTAGTGGAATCGCCCATTGGGGTGTTATTACGCACTAAAAAGTGGTTTTGTTCCAACCATGTATATAAGAATACTTTGTTTGAAAATTAGAATTGTTTAAAAAACATTTGATTGAAGCGTGATGTTATACGACGTGGAAAAATGAACATAAAGGTAAGTTGAAAATAATTGTCAAATTCATTGGTTGAATATGTTGGTAGAGAATAGACCCGAAGAAGTTTTTCCTGTGTAATTAGTATTCTTGATGATGATATTATAGGTTGGTTTGCATGCAGTGTTAGATTAAAACTGACACAACGGATATAGTATTCACAAGGGTGATCATTAAATAGAAATGACACGAAGAACGAGTCATGTCTGTTGTTACACTTACTGATCCCCTACTGTTAAAAACGTTATTACGGTAACCTATGTAAGTAAACTTTGTTTCAAAAAATAAATATTTAGTATGAAATAGAATCAATATACAATACACATGACCTTATATAAAATGACAAAGTACATGTATGGCAAAAACTGTATAACGAAAGTAGGTGGTGTTTGATCAGCACTGCTTAGGTGCCATGTAAATATAAGCGTTTTGTTTTTAAAATCCCTGCAACGGTTATATGGTAAACAACTGATGATCCCAATAAGAGAAAATTATACATTGTACAATAATAACAAAGTATAGAGGAAACACTTTCGAAGATTTCATAAATAGCATTGACTATTCAATCTATTGAAAAAGTTTCCTAATGTTTAGTGTTTGAAACTGTGAAGCTTTCTAGACTATACATATGTTTTCAGTAAATAATGAAATTCATTAAAATAAGCACAATTAAACGGCTGAAATGGGCCGAAATCAATGACCTTAAACACCTACTCGTTCATAAAAGGTGAAGACAGTCTAGTATTATTGAAATAGATTAAGCGCTTAATTACTGAGTCGGAACTAATAGCTTCAATGCATTTAGCGTGGGGCCTTTGAAATTGTGGGGGCTGTAGCATATGCTGATTTTGATGATCAGCTACAACTGGTTCCACACACTCCACGAACTACAGCTTTTCAGTGTTCTCCAAGTCTTACTTTCAGAATTCAACGGTTATACTCCAATCTGCAACTGCATGAAATGCTGTACATACAGTTCTTGGTCATGTGCTCACCTGATGGAGGCTGGACTCTGGTTAGGTATCAACAGTTAAGTGGAACTGCTTTTGCATACTGTTCTGATGAATGGGCCACGATTCCTATGAAGTCTCAGTCGGGCAATTAAATCCACCAATTTTAGCTCAATGGAACGAGCAGAACTGACATAGGTTGAGCGAATTAACTCATACGAGTTATCCTGTACTAGAGATAGTGCAGTGAGAAGAATCTATTTCAGTGACTTTGATAAAGGGTTTGGTTCGAAATTTCCAGAATGTTGTCGAATACAACAGGTATCCGAAGCTGGTCAGAGTGTACAACGGCTGGAATTACGAGCATATAACTAAAATGAGGACATCAGTTTGGATAAATCAGTTTGTAATAATGATGATTCCTCATCTTTGAAACTCAGAAATAAATCTGTCCACGAATTATTCAATGGTAATCTTGAACTGATATCCTGATCTCTATTGTTTTCATCAAAACGTTTCTGCCGATATACTCTCTTCAGCGATATATTCCATTGGGTAACTTTCAGGGAATTTTGTATGGAATTCAGTATTCTGTGGAGTTGTTCTTATCTTTTACTTTTTGTCACATTTGGATACATTCCTACAGTATAGATTAGAGTCCCTTAAAGCACCGGAGTCTATAGGTCCAAAAGTGTCCCGAGATTGTTAAAGAGGGTACCAGAGTTTAACATATAAGTCGATACGATGTCTATCAATAAAATAGATTGACTACATTGTTTATCGTCGAGCGAATATAGTATAGTGTGCTAGAAAGGGTGTGTAACAGATGAAAACAGGATGGTTATAGGACAAAGGTGCTTGTGCAGTGAGTATGTATACGTAGATGCCCCAATCCAGCTTTGCAGATCCTTTCAAAATCCCTCCCGAAGACTCTGGAGGAGATCGAATTCACTTCAAGAGCAGTCATCTTTCAGTATTAATTTTGATTATGAAGTATTGTAAAGCGTTATAATTGATTTTGACAACTATTTTCCCTTCACGTCTTTTTTTAAATATCATAATATACTTCAGGCCGTTGATCCATGGCAGTGAGTAAACAGTGCGGATCAAAAATAAAAAAATAAGCTTTCGTAGAGACTCTAATTCACGTCTCTTTTGCTACATGGGCACCTAGTTAAAAGCTCCCGCTGCTTTGAGTTATCAACTATAAGCATCTGGAGAGTTTAATCAAGCGCCCCTGGGGCAAAAGGGACATGAATTCAAGTCTTAACGAGAGCTCTTGAAAGCCATCAAAGAACTTTCACGGCTTTCAAAAGCTCAAATCTAACCTTTAAACCTACACTTTATCTGATCTCACCAGCGCCATGTTAGTTTTGCTTTCTGTACTCGTATTATCAGTGAAGCAATTATTTTTTATTCTCAGCCTTTATAAGATGCATTATCGTAAACAATTATCATTAATTTTTATGACTTATTTCACTTCATCATTAGTTTTTTTAACATTTGTTTTCTAATGATCACCTAACTCAGGCTGTGATAAAAAATCGAGATGAAGGAAAATTGTAGCCAATAATTTGATTATAATGTTACACTAGACGCGTAATTGTCTTCGTGATGAGCTTTCTAACCATTGTTCTAGTATGTCAGGTGTGTTGGTTTGTAAAGAAGTCTAAATGTCATGAATACCGTCTGCATTTACGAGGTGTGCTTTTCACAATGTTCCACAAATAATTCTTCAAAAAGAAGATGAATTAATATGCAGTATTTGAACAATACAAAAAATAAAAATGATTTGAATCCTCCCTTTCACAAACAATGGAGAGACTTTATCAATGGACTGGTAACGTGATAATTCAGGCTGTAACGAATATCAACAGATAAAAACAATGCGCACAATAACGTGAGACATTTTCGCGTTATCGCTCAGCGACACCAAGATTAGAGGTGTAGATTCCTCATGATATTTTTCCCTTGAATTCACCGAATCGAAACCTCATGGTGAATTCATGGGAATTCTAATGAGCCGGTGTTTTCCCGACCAACCTAAGTCATGGATTTAACTTACGACACCATGGAACGTAGCAGCGGGTAGCAGAATCTTTATCCACCGGAAGGAGGCCAGTGGTGACAAAAAGAGGAGAGCAACTGTGACTCATAAATCGTTTATCCCCTAATTCTTAGTTCAATGAGCAATCCGTATTTGGAAGATGCAGTCTACAAGTATCGTATATATTTTCGAACTAAGAATTTCAAACTAAAGAGGAAGCCAAAAAACTGCATTCGACCTATCTACCGAACCTTACTCTAACAAGACGACATATCCATGTGATATCGCTCATATCTGTCTAAACTTCTTGCTCATTATCTGTTAGCAAATATGATATTCTATTAGGGGTAACCAGTTTGTTGAAAAATGAGACCAGCTGGGTTTGGAGGCCTGAATAATATAGTGGAAGAAACTGAAAGAAGATAAAGTTCAGTTATAATGAATTCATTAAAACCAAAAACTACACAATATTAAGTGATGTGCATATGTTGTAAGTAAAGAGTCCAATGGTTGTTTGAAAGTTCTGTTGTAGTAACAGAAGAGAATATAGTTACTACACTAGACTATATATGCCGAGTAACACTTATCAATTAAGAGTGTACATTTATGTAAGGTGATATGTTGTGTGAATGTTGGGATTAGCAGGAAGATATGTCCATTTCCTGAGATGAAGTGAGATTTAAGTTAGTAGAGCACACACAATTCCGTTGACCACATGCTGTTGTAGCACCCATGCAACTTACATGCCGGTCAAAGGTTGAAGGCAGATTATCATAAATACAATGAGGTGCAACATTTACTACTACGGCTTATATGCGAGTATATACGGTAAATGAGTTTAAGACACTAGAAATATCCAAATAGTTACGCAGTATAGCTATAATTAACAGGATCACCCAGCAAACCATTGTTCACCCCTAACAACGAAATTGAAGAGGTGCATTCAGTTGTGTCCGTCTTTACGCTTATCTTTCTTTCTGTCTTTCCTCATGACCTCTCAAATGTACTCAGTGAATTTCAATGAAATTTAATGGAAGGACGGACAGGCAATGGGGTCAGAAAGAATAATGATAATGATCGCTTCAGGTTACTCAAATGAGGTTTTTTTTCTTTCAGATACATTGCTTAGGATCCCCCTAACCCGGATACTGCTTCGCGTTTTTTTACATTTCTTCATACTTCGGGGTATTTCAAACTTTAGGCATTCTGGTCTTTTCAACACTCAAGATTGTGTCTTCCGGTACGATGAACTAAACCCCTGAAGATAGAACGTTTTCTTCAATTGAAATCCATATTTTTCCAGAAGATAAAGATGTATTTTGTTTGCACGCTCGGGTGTTCACGTTTATATTGATTAGCAACGGATTTTTCTACTAAATTAAACTTACTTAATTTATTTTATAAACCTTTCTGTAAAACTTGATGAAAAGGTTAATGAAAACCTCATTTAATCTTATATCTCAATAAATGTCAAACTGAAAATTTGACTTCCTTCCTGTATAATAGGAAGAAAATTATATCATATTTCTCTCCACGTTGGATTACGACCAAAACCAACATAATGCAATCAAATGATGATAAAACCAAAGGCCTACCAACGTACGTCAAAGGTGTATAGTTGTTGCAAATTTAGTACAAAATGGATTCAAAAAATTTAGTTATCCATATCTTGGATTAACCTTTCTGATTACTAAGACAGAATACAGCTCTAAACATTCCATTCACAAAGCAACGGGTATTTACTAGTATCAATAATAGTCGTGCTCAAGTTCTTGGCACTGATCACTTATATTGAAATCGATTAAAAGTATTTGTAGACTTTTTAGACTATGTCATTCAGCTTCACTTTCTATTAGTTTGCGTTGCATCAAAAAATAATGACAGAAATATATACTGGACGTGAGATTATGTAGACAGGCTAATTGATTGGTGCCTGTGGGGCAGTAAACGCAGATGGAAAAGTCCAGTCACAATATGGAGTGTGTGCGTGCGTCTGTATGTTGCATTATGTAAGTGTGAAGCTTGTGTTTGCTTCGAGATGGGCAGCAAAGAGAACACACTAAGAATAAAAGAAACCAATTTTTTTCCAGACAATTTTAACTCTCTCTTTCAACAGCGTAGACTCCTGTGCATGTGTAATCCAGCACAAAGAATTCAATAGAATAAAAAGAGAGAATTCACAACGAATTGTAGCCTCAGGTGAAAGTTATTTAAGAAGCCCCTGTTGTAGGTAATACAGCGACTTTTCATTATTTTCCAAAGTTTGGAGATAGCAGCCTCACCATTTTTTGGAAATCTCATTAAAAAGAAATAAAGTTAAATAAATCGCTAAACTCCAAAACTTATTCAGATTGATCCTTGTTGGTACTCCCACACTTGTAGCTTGTGAACTAAGCTGAGTGAACACCCAAACATACATTTAATTCAGTAATTAATATGAAGTATTTTAAAATCTTTACAAAGTGAAGAAATAACTACTGCAGTAAGTTTGATTTTTCCTTGGTTTCTTCACACTTGTAACATTAAGCCAAACCAAGATAAGCATATACTATGGGAAAACATCATTTGCCGTAAATGCATAGACAGGCCAACTGATTGATGTCCGTGGGGCAGTAAACGCAGCAGGAAAAGACGAAACACACAATGGGGAGATGAGATAGGAATGTTTGCCGATATGACATGGCAAAGATTAGTGCAATCATGCACGTCATGGAAGGAGAGGTGGAAAGCCCTTGCCCAACAGTGGATTAATGACGGCTCCTAGTGCTGCTGATACATAGATATATAAGGACGCATATATATATATATATATATATATATATATATATATATATATATATATATATATATATCACCAGATTTTTCAAAAGCACAAAACGATGCAGAAAACTGTTGCAACTGATGTGTAGTTGTTTACATGTCTGGGTAAAGGAATGAAATGAGGTAAGTGGTGTGTATTTTGTTTTTGTTTTTTTTATACTCAGGATAGGAATTGGGAGAAGTTTACACGGATATGAGCACAAAGTAAAAAGGGTCAGTTTCAAATGTTATTGGAATTTTCACTTACACACTCACACACCTTCAGATGAAGTTAACAACATACACAGATACACACATGTGTTCTCCAACCGATTACACATACACACATACGACCAAAAAGATAAAACAACAAGCACCCCACACACCCATCTTGATATCCCTCCACACTCCATCCCTTAAAACCAAATACATATCACCCCACTCTATCCTATCGCCTGCAGTGGCAGAAAACATTCAAAAACCGAACCTTTCTCTTTGTAGCTCAATTTTTGTGATGAAAAATTTGTTTTTCTCAATTTGTATCACTTTCCACATTATCAAATCACTACCACGACGTAGGGTTTAAATAAAACAAATGCTACATTTAAAAGGGAAATAACTCTTTATCAGCAGAACGTATCAGCTAATTGGCTACAAACTCCTAAGTTTTTTGAAGAGTCATTTCCTTTTCAAAGTATGCATCCTTGTATGTACTCTATCTCTCTCTCTCATTCACTCTATCCCTCTCCCCTCTCTCTCTCTCTCTCTCTCTCTCTCTCTCTACACACACACACACACACACACATATATATATATATATATATATATATATATATATATATGGCGTTAAGAGATGAAGCAGTTACCATTATTTATTTACGTAGGATTTGTCTGATATTCTCAAGAGACAAATAGTAATGATGATGAATGAAGCCTAATCTTGGAGGTTTATGTGTTGGAAGGTACAGATGACTGAGGTGCAGTTGTTAGAAGAATTGAGTGCGCTTAGCCTCTATAATGACTCCTTGCACAAATTCCCGATTTTCAATACTTTTCGTAAAAGCAAACAAGTAACGTGAAGCAAATTTTCGAGAATCGGGGGAGAGTAATATATACTAATCTTGTGAAATTACCATAGCACAATGATTAACAAGCTCGTCTCGTGAGCCTAATAGTTAGTGTAACGAGTTCAATCTTCACTCGGTACTCTACATTTATGGCCTCATGCTAGACTGTACTTAACTGAGTAAGTAACAATTGGGCACCTACCATAGGTATGCTGATGATAAGTAAAATCGTCTCCCAGACCAATTTGCTCGTGGAATATGTTTGATCCTCATGGGTGCTCCATTATATGGCCTTATGTCAGACTAAGATAAGCGTGATTACTACATAAACTTATGAAATATCTACGTGGAGGTAGGGGGTTACTCTTCAAGTAATGGGTTACATAGTACCAGTTTCTTCCTTGGCAATGGCTCACAAAACGAAAAAAAGATATTTTATGAAACATTTGTCGAGGAGAGTGACATTTGACATATTATGTTTACAGGAGTAAAATCCGATCTCAAATATAATGCGACACACTTTTTGTAGCTAAAAATCGGTAATGTATTTTATCTTCTTATACAATGCAATTCTAAGTGCAGCCATAGTTATTTATATTATAAGAGCGTATAGTGAAGATCTTTTCATAGCTAGTAACACATAAACTGTAATCTTTTAAGCCAAAAATCACTTTTAAATTATAGAGTTTATAACTATACAACAACGGCGGGCTAACATAATTGACAATTGCCGTTGGATGTATTTGTGGTGGCTCAAGGTCGCTAAGCATATAGTGTTTCATTGTCGCGGGCGATGAAGTCTATACATGAGTGTTTAGATGCCCTGGTACTACCGTCTTCGACATTTTCGTTTTCACGTTTGTTTTTTTTTTTGCATTTATGTTTCTATTTAGGCAGGCAACAAACGGTCTTAGCTCAAATTTTTGCGTAGATGTTACAGTTGTTTACTCAATTTGAATCTGTCCACACATTTCAGATAATTTTTATAGAGTTTTTGATTCAAATTTAAAATCAAAATAAAAGTTGGAGCTGAAATTATTTCATGTTAATTTGAAGTTAAAGTTAAATGTCTGCTTAATTTACATAATCTTCTATATAAATAAAGACACCAATTCTATACATTCCCATAAAACAGCAAAATTATATAATTTTATACACAATTATAATGCCTCCTCCTAATTTTGTTTCTGAGTTTTTACATCCATTTTCTCGCTTAATACACGATTAAATACGATGAGTTTTCTGTGAGGGAACTTGGCCCTCAAACATCAATCCACTGTTCTTGTTATTTATTTAGCTCACCTCAGTTTTATGACCGTCATATGCATTGGATACACGTTGAGGATCAGAGCTGCTTCTTTATATTGATCGGACAGACCAGCCTGCCAACCATTCTTCCGCCATTTTTCCTCACGCTGTTATACGAAGTATCGTAAAAGTAATCATCTATGTTGAGAAATGATAGGAATTTGACTAATACACACACACACACATACACACACACACACATATATATATATATATACATACATATACATATACATATGTATATATGGATGGAGAGAGAGAGAGGGGGGGAAAGGAACTAGTATTCCACAAGAGGGGTCTAATCAGTGTAAATAAGAAGTAATGAAAAGCCACACTTATGGGCGATTATTTTATAATTAATAATACAGTAACTCCTGGGACACCCTGTATTTGAAGGTGTTTATCAGCAAACAATTTAATCACCGCAAAAAAATTCACGGATATACACGTTTAGCCCGATATTCGAAAGCAGAGCATTACTATAAAAGTCTTTCGTAAGCTGAAATAGTGTAAAGTGAATAAGCAATTACCATTAATTCATATGGGAAAACATTTTAGCGCACCAAGACCCCAGAAATGGTTAGGATGGTATGCATAGTATGTAAAGTTGTCATTGGAGTTCGTAATGGAGGGAAGTACGGGATATTTTGTTGTGAGAAAGCGGAAAAGTAGCGAAAGCAAATTTAGGAAAAGCAGGAATAACCTGTGATTAAATTCTTTTTTTTTTCACCACTAGTTTCAGTAGAAGAGTCCATAGGGCATATTTTTATCGTCAAACGTGTTACCTCTAAGTGGAAGAGTCCAGTGTTACGGAGAGAGAACCAAAAAAATAACAAAGTTCTTTGTATAAGTAGATGTTGATGAAAAGTCACAGTGTAAACTTTTCGCTCTTGTTTATTAGCCAACAATTTAATCACCTTGATCGCCTTTTATTGAACTTCAATTAAGGTTGTTACTGAAAGGGAACTTTGACGTTTCATCAGTCATTAGTGACAGCATTGGCAAGAGAACAATAAAGAAGTAGGTATTGCTGCAGAGAACCAAAAAAGGGATAAAATCAATCTTTATTTACGCCATTCGATCAGTCAGCGATGATTGATGTAATCGTTATTTTTACAATCAGGCCACGAAAGATCATCATCAAGAGTTACACGTGTGTGCACCCCTCTCTCACTCCCGCTCTCTCTCTCTCTAACACACACACACACATATATGGGTTTGAAGTCGTGATATATATATATATATATATATATATATATATATTTATATATATACATGTACATATCACGAATTCAAAGCTACACACACACACACATATATATATATATATATATATATACATATACATATATATATATATACATATACACACACACACACACATATATATATATATATATATATATATATATATATATATATATATATATATATATATATATATATATATATATATACCGACTTCAAAGCTAAAAAAACAACGAACAGGGAGCCCATAAAGACTCTCAGAGTTGGCTGCCTCAGAAGCGAGGAGACTACAGAGGATTTCCAAGAAAAAACGTGAGCCAAATTGGAAGTTGCCAAATAAAGATAAAAGTATATATATATATATATATATATATATATATATATATATATATATATATATATATATATATATATATATATATACATATATATATATATATATATATATATATATATATATATATATATATATATATATACATATGTATGTGAAATAAATTTAAAAATATATATATATATATATAAATATATATATATATATATATGTATATATATATATATATATATATATATATATATATATATATATATATATTAAAGCTTTTTAGACTATACATATATTGACACATACATACACATGAACTATTCCTGCATATCATAGAAATACAGAAGTTTCGGAAAAAGTTTAAATGATTTCACATTCTTTAAAGTTGAAATGATGCTGCGAAAATTGGCAAGAAATTGGCAAACGATTGGCACGAAATGCATTTATTTAAACTTGACTAAATAAATAAAATTGCTGTGAAAAAGAAGTGGTGTGTTAATTTTCACGAAGAATTTTCGACTAATGTGGAAAAAGGCTAATGTAAAAAGGGCATTAATAGTCAACAAGTGTTCATGGGCTGGTCAAAGTTACCCAGTTAATCTTCTCAAAAAGTAGGGCTAATCTCCAAAAATAGGGGGCGAGTGCTGATGTCAAGAATGGTGAAAAATTCATAAGTAGGGGTATGTTAAAAATGGGAGCGTAATGTTAAGAACAAGTGGAGTAATATTCAGAACAAGGGTACTATTGTTAAAAAGAGGGTGATATTAAAAATGAGCATTTTGTAAAGAAAAGGCATGGGGCATTGATTTTGAAAAGAGGAGGGCTTAATAAAAAGGGGGAAGAGTTCACTCTCGATTTTGACAGATAAAAGAGAAAAAAGTTCACTCTACGATTATTAGAAACTTGAAAAGTGAAAAAAACAAACAAACCATTATCTTCAATTATTGGTGAGGGTTGATGTATAAAAGCAGGTTTCTTATTAAAAGTGGAAAAAGTCACCCCTCGATTCTGACCACTTAGAATGAAAAGAAAAAAATCATACTCGATTTTGACCCTAGAAGTGGAAAAAAGTTCCGTCTCGATGTCAGGCAGTGAAAGTAAGAGATTATCTACCACAGATTTGACTCCCAAAAATGAAAAGAAATGTCGTAAGAATGAAAGTTGACCCCTAAAAATGAGAAGTGATTTCACCCATCGATTTTGACCCCTTACAGTGGAAAGAAAATTTCTACTTAATTTTTACTTCTGGAAATGAAATAAACTTTCCCCCTTGATCGTCAGAATCAAGAGGGAGCATTCGTTCTCTTTGAAAGAGAAAGAAAACTCTATCTTTGATTTTGAAAACTAAAAAGGAAATAAAAATTCCCGTCGATATTGACTCTTGAAAGACTTCCTCAATTTTGACACCCAAAAGTGAAAAAAAACCCCTTGGAATTCGTCCCCTAATAGTGGAATAAAACATTTCGACAATCGAGGGGAAGTTTGTTTTTCATAAAAGCGAAAAAATTACGATGTATTTTGACACCTAAGATTGAAAAAAAAAAACCTCTCAATTTGGACCCCTGAGTGGGTGGGTGTAACACCTCCTTCAAGATTTCGATCGCTAAAAGAAAGGAAATCTCTTGGATTTCGATCCCAGAATTAAAAGAATATCTTCGAAAAGGTGACTAAAAATTATCCCCCGAAAAAATAATTTAAGGTGAAAAAACAAAAACAAAACAAAACCAGTCCCCTTGATTATGATCCCCAAAAGTGGAAAAATCCCTTGGATTTTGACCCTTAAAGGTAGAAAAAATTACACTTCGATTTTTGAAAAAAAATCTTTGAAATAAAGAAAAAAAGAGAAAAAAAAGTATCATGATTTCGACCTCTACAAAAAGGAGGGAAGAAAATTTCACCAAGATTTTGACCCCTAAAAGTGAAAAAAAGAAGGTTCATCGTTGATTTCGAACCCTGAAAGGGAGAAATAAAAGTTGCCTCCTCCTGAACAACATCAGCATCTGATCTGATCTCCTTGACCGTATCAATCACAACTCCCTTCTTCAAGGTACGATGTACAATTAATGAACATCGCGATGTGAGAGATGTTAAAAATGTTCTCGCTTCTTTCTGAACAAAGAACGCGATCTACGTCACATTTTGATTTCGACAATTGATTTGGGAAAAAAAGAATAAAGATGTTTCCTTACATCATCAAAAAGCAAGAGATCATTTTTACCATTAAGTCAAGTAGTTTTGTGGTTGTTGAGTACATACAGACTTTTGGGCGAAATATAAGATAGCACAATAACGTTTTTGTTTGCGAATTGTCGCCGAAATCTTCTGAATTGGGAGGTGATCATATATATATATATATATATATATATATATATAGATAGATAGATAAATAGATAGATAGATAGATAGATAGATAGATAGACAGAATGGTATTTATTAAGTATCTTAGTTTGATATAAAGCTAAAAGTGAGAGGCCCTCAATGAGGATCAAATTACTGTAATAATTCTTTCAGTCAGTTATGAAATCTTTGTGAAAAAAAATGTCATTTTAATTTTATTCTATTACTGTAAGGAAAGGTATCATTATCTATATATTACATTTAGTTTACTCAGGCCCAAGGCGACTATTATCAGGCTATCGATGAGAATCAAACCTCAATATAGATATCGGCAAGTGTTCCAATGACGACAGGTCCTGTTTTTGTCTCTGCATGTCACATTTGCCGGGTCTAGATCGTCATATTCCTTGACTCATTTTGTCTTACCTATTTCTTTTTAGTTAGCATGGATCCCCACTGGGATCACTACTATAATGGGAAGTCGTATCTTTGCATTAATATAATCGACTTTGTCGTCTATGAAAGACTGCAGTAGTATTTATCAGTGTTGATATCGTCCAGTACACTAACGACATCTGGTTCTGTTCTTGCATTAGCATTTAATATTCATTAGATCACGTATAGCCAAAAGTATTCGAAAAGGTCTTGCATATTACGCTATTATGAATTTCCAATATTTTACTGGTTTATTTCCTTTTAAAACTTATTCATGAACACATTTACTGCAACATTCTAAAGTGGATTTAATCTTGGTTTTACTCTTCATCCTATGGTACTTTAGACCTCAAATGTTCGAATAATGGTCTTCGAGATAAGCTTGAAATCCTAATAAAGGTCCTGTTGGTGCATCGTAACATTATTTTGGCAATCATTTTTTATGATAACGAATTATCATTATTATCATCAATAATGATATTGATGATGGTGACGATGGTGTTATAGGTGACGGAAATGACATTGGTGATGATATTGATGATGGTGGTGGTGATGATGATGGTGGTTGGTTATGATATTAATAGTGATCGTGTGTTTCTGAGAACCCTTTACTCAAACACATTCTCATAGGCCTATTGAATATGCATATTTAGTTGAGCTGTATCAATGTTCAAGGGGGAAGTGTCAAACAGCCAATAGAGATTATTCTGCTATTATCAACAAATGAATAAATAAATACATTTGTTTATACTCTTATAAACATGTTAAAAATGTGAAATTATCTTTACACTATTATTTATTTTGAAAATTGTCGGAATTTTCTGACAATTCATTTTGGATCAATTCCAGTGAGGGAGAGAGAGGAAATATTTGGTGCGTTTGAAAGGCTACATCCTTAACACATGGCAAGATTTTTCTCTCCCGTTCTTTCGATTCCTAAGTCTTTGGATTTCAGGAGAATATTCGTCCTTCCGTTTTTATTCCCCTTTATTCTACTTGAACGATTCATTATGATTAACTTCTGGCCTGTTAGACCTGCCAAAGTTTCACAAGAGCCCCGTTAACCGTACGTTCTGGGAACACGTTCCCTACTTTTGTCAGTTGGCTGTTTTCCAGGGCATTAAACGATAAGTTGAATCTTCTGGTTTTGGAATCGAAATTATCGGTCTCTTAGACAGGTCGCCAACCAAGGCTTGGAAATCCAGTTTGCCCTGTTTTTTTTACACAAAGCTTGGGTTAGGAGCGATGGATTTATGTCTTTCCTAAAAGCATTAGTGTGACGTGAATGCCAACTGTCAAGAACGGAGTTTGAACTTGATTTGCGATTCCATTTTCCATGCCATTAACCGTATGGCTACCTGTGCCTCAATTAAGTTGACGTAATAAAACATGTCGTGCATAGGCTCGTGGTCTTTTGTAGTAGTAGTAGTAGTAGTAGTAGTAGTAGTAGTTGTTGTTGTTGTAGTTGTAGCTGAAAAACATGACACAGCTCTCTGTTCTAAGGCTGATAGCAGCTTTATTTAGACTTCAGACAGATAGAGAAGAAGAGATCGAACAAAGTTCAACATTTCCTTATTTAAAATGGTGTGACCACTTATGACTGCACAAAAAGCACTGAAAAATGACGTAAATTGAAATGCTCTCTAGCTACTGGCGCCTTTTCTGGCCCTATCTTCGGGATTAAAGTGTAGTATCTGTTCCACGGCATAGACCGAGGAGTCGGTACTGACACTTGCCCGTTGAATGGGCCGGAGATTGTGTGGAAGGTATCAAAGACCGAGTGCGCCGGTGCAAACGTTGGCCAATGAGGTTACACTGAGGCTGCGTTTGCTAAGCGCATCGGGAGGCCTTTGGACTCGTCCTTAGGCTCTCCCATTATTACTCGGCCCAGCTTTCGCAGGTGACGTTGTCTTTTCAACAGTAACTGCGTCGGCTGGAGCCATTTTTGGGGGGTAAGGTACTATATCTTCCCACGTTAAGCCCGACCTTGTGTCACATATTGCTGTGGTGGGACAGTGATTAAATAGTTACAACTGGCGACGTATCTTTAGTTAGTCATGTGATCTTCCAATAATTAAACATGTTATGAGGGATGATTCCTTTATCATGTCATCCATAGCCCTCTCTCGTTGCAACGTATTGCCGAGTATATTAGATTAATAAGTTAATCTATATTGTTTCTTATTCCTGATCTTCATATTCATCCTTTTTTTTACTTCAAATAAACAGGGATAGCCCTCGGAAGACAGTCGCACATTACAACTCATCCAAGCCCCATAATTGTCCTCATCGAAGTTCAATCGATGCCCCCCTAGCCATAATACCAGTACATTGGACGCAGTGTAAAATTTGCTTAGTTTTTTTTGTTGAAAAGTTGAATCTGTCTTATATAACGGTATGTAGTTATAATCGAAGTTCTGATCAGCATTGGACCAAGACCACAGGTATGGAGCACCCAGAGAAAATCGAAGTGACCGCTTAATAGAAATGGTTTTCTCGACAGGGTTGGTGACCTTTTAACTACGACGAGGCACCAAAAAACTGCGTTTGGTACCGAAAGGTGAAATGAATTAATAGGTTAATCGTTTCGTATAAAGTGCATTCAATAAAAAAAACGAAATGGGGTGATTATTTTTACGTAAAGTTTAGAAAAATAAAGTAAACACATGAACAATAGTCATTCAGGATGTAAACAGATTGAAAGAAACCAAAGACATTAATTAATGTTATCTCTTGGCATTCTGTCCATTTTTTACATTCTTCATTGTATAGGAGCTAATAGACCTACAATAGGCTTGGCACTAGATAAAAATCCCACATGAAAATGGCTAGAGAAAAAACTAGCAAATATTGGTATAAAACACAACAAAAATCATGAGAGCGATAAAAAAAAGCATTGAAAATATTTTAGATTTATTACCTGGTATTCTTATATGAAGAACTGTCATAATTCAATGAATTTATTGGAATATAAGACAGACAATTCTGATTATCAAGGGGTAGGGTTCGTTAAGTCCAGCAATATGTTGTAATGTGTGAAGATCACAGCGTGATACGCAGTGCATTCAGGTCTGTCCTCAGCCATTCTGACTGTCATTCCGTTGAACTAAGGCTGACAGAGACGAAAGAGTGAGGCTGCCTGCGAGTGAAACTCTCCCTTACTTTGATCCAAGTCAAGCACAAATCATGACTTCAGACCCTGCAATGCATTGCAGCTGTTACACCCCTCTGAACTGAAGACATGATGATGATGATGATGATGATGATGATGATGATGATTCGGATATCATATTCAGCTCTATCATTTCGGTCACTACATTTCGGCAGATCGTTCTCAAGCTTCCTTCACGTGAGTGTCACATCTGGTAATCTTGAGTTCATTTTCCCTTTCTTCTAATCTTTACTTCATTACTGGAAAATTTATACCACCCGAATGGATCAATGTCCCTCTGCTTCTGTGGAAGTGGAGAATAGTTGGAAAAAAAAGGGAAGATTACCAAATTCGCCATGCACTCAAAGAAACGTGTTTTAATAATCATATGTAATGTCTTTTGGCTATTTTCCTCGTGTTTGTGGTTGTATCTTCCCCACAGCACTCCGGTCATGTGTCATCCGGCCTTCCTCGCTTGTCAATCGTGTTCTTAAATGTTGACGAATCTGCAAATATGAAAATGCCTTCAAAGTTTAACGGGATATCATGTGGTCAGCACTGAGGTCAGGAGGAGACCGTCATAAGAACACGAAGACGCGAAGACTTGACGTCACATGTACGAGAGGGATGCGCATGCTCCCTCAGAACAAGATCTGTCAAAATTCCAGAACACAACAGACGCACAAAGCTGATACATTATGAAAAAACAAACAACAAAGTCTGGGAAATGGACAATTCTGATTCTGAAGCGAACTGTTCAATTTCCAGTCCAGCGTTGCGCGTGGCTGACAACGAAATGAACGCTTATCTGAGTTCTGGTGAAGCTTGGACGGGCCTAGCAATTCGGAAGTTTGTTATATTGAATTGTTCAAGCGAATCTAACGATAATAAAACACACAGACGGAATAACACGACCATCGTCTTCATTTATCCACGATACCTGGTGAAGCTTTAACGGGTCTAGCAATCCAGAAGTTTATTATATTGAATTGTTCAAGCGAATCTAACGAGAATAAAAACACACAGACGAAATAAGACGACCACCATCTTCTTTTCCCCACAATACCTCGAGTATACACAGGAGATAAAAAAAAAATAAAGCAACAATTGTCGAGAGACTGATTATGCGCCCGAGATAATTGTGTATTTGCCGTTGCATTTGGTGTTCCCAATTTACCTCTGCCAACGAAGTTGGAGAGGTATAAGTATTCGGTTATGTCTGTCTTTCCGTCTGACTGTTTTTCTTTCTGCGTGTCTGTCCATAAGATCTCTTCAAAAGTACTCAGTGGATTTCAATCAAGTGTTATGGGAGGATGGGCAGTAGTATAAAAGAATTCAGTAATTCATTTTTGATTGAGATATTTTTCTTACGTTTTTGTCGTACCTACAATATCATCGAAAAGATTTCGCGGAATGGTCTACAATAGGCTACAAAAAAGTGATTTTGAGGCAGATCCATGCACAATTGCCTCCTCGACGTTGTAGTTATAAGTCTACACCACATAATATGATCAAAAGGACATGTTTGTCCATACATTATCGCCAAGTTCTCAATCAATTCTAATGAAATTTCGTGGAAGGTTGGGCGATAGACTATAAATGAAGTGATGGAAGTTGGGAACGGATCCATGGACACTTACTTCCACTGACAATGGCGTTGGCAGAAGTATGCGCTCTCTGGGTGCTTCCCGTTTTCAAACCAGAATTTTGAACGCTGGTTGAACATTAGTGCTGCTCAATCTCTCCATTTCCATTTCCAAACATTAAGTAGTGCCCAGTAAAGCTTAGTAACTAACCATACAGAGATGTCTAAAAATGGCAAAGTTTGAAAATATCTACTAAGGATATCTTTGCCTGGTCTATTTAGGTTGGAACCAACTCACTAAATTCATCTCCTATATTTACCTTGTTAATCTTTCCTCCGCAACATGGCAACAGATTTATGACAAAAATGCTTTTTATAGTTAAGGTTTCTCCCGCTATCGAAAAGTAGAACATTTTATAAAAGCCTTCTGTTAGCCGAAATGATGTAAAGTGAAGCAGCCATTTCCATTAATATATAATGTCGCCTCCCACCCAATTTAGCGGGGCGCAGATTTTGAAATTGAAGTTTCGTGAATAACTCTCAACCTCAAATACTATTACTGTACTATACTTTCTTAAGTGCAACAAATTACTGTCTTTCTACCATCCGTAAATTAACTCTCTAAACTGGATGTCGCAGTACCAATACCTTATCTAGTTTTTCATGCTATCTTAATTTTTGTCGACCATAGTTTTACATATGGTTTTTGAGGATCCACATCGTGAGTCAAAATGTCCAGTAGTTGTATGATATATTTGAAACATGACTAACCCATTGCCGTTTGAGTTTTGAGGTGGTTTGCAAGATATTTATAACTCTCATTTGTTTTCTCATATAAAGTGCTCAGAGAGAGGGTATACCTATCATACACATCGTCATACCAATTACTGAAAAGAAATTGCATTCAGTATCCTAATGCTGGCTACTGAGACAAAGATACGCACTGTCCTAATCGTTACCATACTTAATTATGGTTAGATTTATGAATAAATTTAAAGGAATATAATATAGTTATGTACTAGACACATAATATCCCATGCTTTTATGATTTATTAAACGTTTTGATTTTGTTTACATTTTGCTATCCTTTGTGACGTCTGCAATTTTTCACATTATGCTGCATACTAAAAATATACATATTCATAATAAATTTTGTACTGTAAACAGTATTTTCCAGTATTCATAGAAAAGAACAAACAAACAAAAAAAAAATAATAGTGCAAGTATTATAAGTTTTGTGATTTGCCTTGCGTTTTATCTTTGTAGATTTTCTAGTCTGCAAACGTCAATCGTGTTTTGCCCAGCAGCCTGCAACATTGACGAAAGTACACAAACGGAACTAATCATTTTTGGTGTATCAGTGGAATATTTGCAATGAAAAACAGAGACAAAACTGACAGATTTTGTTAAAAGCGATATGACGCTGACTCCAGGATAAAACTTTGAGACCGTAACAAAAGTTTAGTCCCTCGCAGTGTCTTCGTGTTAACAAAATCAATTATTATCGTCAAATCATCAATCCTAAAGCTGGCTATTCATTGAAATAGATCAAGAAAAAGATATAAGGATTAACTTGAGGATCAACTCGGCATTTTGAGAAAAATATGCATGTGACCGATCAACATTGAGAAAAATTTGCCATGACCACTCACCTTAGGAAATGACACTGCAGTAAATAACAATTCACTGAAAGTAATTCAAAAGGGCACTGGCCAACTGGGTCACATTACGATATGCTTGCATATCGTAGTAAATAGTATCAGTGATGGGGAGTGATCAACCAGAACAAACATGTCCAACTGCTGAACATGCTACTTCCTACTAACATGACTCATTGCTCTGTTGTTATCCAGTTATATTCAGATTTATTAATAAAATGACCAGTGGTTTAAACATAGATTTTAAAATAAGAGAGTACTACATTCAAAGTTAGTCATGGAAATAAGTTATTAATATGCATAGAACGAAATCATACGAAAACGTATAATTTGAAAGTAAAGATATTTCTTGAAAAAAACATTACACGATGGAAAAGTGATTCTAATTTTTCAAATTCAGCACCCGAAAAATAAATGAGAATCACAACAATTTTCTCAATGTATCAATATGTGCAGAGCAAAATTATGCAAAAACCTATGATTTGCAACTAAAAAACGTTTTTCATGAGAAAATGGTAGGTAATGGAGAAATAGGTTTTCATTCTTTAATTCAGAAGTCATTCTTACAAAAAATCATCTGAAATAACTGAAACCCTTTGAATCTTGATTCATTTCAACACTTAGTTATCTTCATTTGACTGAGTAACTGTGTCATTTCTGTATTATCTCATTATACACCAGAAAAGCCGAAAAATAGTTCTATTTCGCAATATTAACCAAATCGAAAAAATGCTACATCCACTCCAACATTCTATTAATTATCCTTGTCCTATCCTTCCACAAAAATGTTTCTGAAACTTATTTGGGAACTTCTAAGTGGACAAACAGACATAAACACATGGATGGATACATGGCATTGGTAAAGATTTGAGATTTCATCTGCTTTTAATAATATTTCACATACATAAAATTTATGCCAACCATCTCTTGAACGAACAAAATGTATCATACATGACATTGATCACTACATGCTCCTAACAACAAAATTATGGCATTTCTTAATAATCTTTCTTGTATTTTGATAATTTCAGATGTTGTAATGTACCGCCACCATCCACTGCTAAAACGAGAAGCTTTCTTTTTTCAGAATTTTTGTTTGTCTTTCGCTAAACAAGTAAGAGTAAAAATAAAATTAATTATACATATAATGATATTATATAATTTATCTTGTCTTCATTCCTATTTGCTTATATTTAAATTTCACATAGAAATGTATACAACTCACACACACACACACACACACACACACATATATATAGATAGATTAATAGAGAAAGGGAGAGAGAGAGAGATTGATAGATAAATAGATAGACAGGGACATAGATATAGATAGATTTTGACGAGCAGTGAAAGACACTCAGAGCAAATCCTGTATTCCGATCTCAGGGAAGGAAATACAGCAATAAAAAGCCATAAGGATCAACTTGGGGATCAACTCTGCATTTTAAGAAGAATCTGCATGTGAGCGACCAGCATTGAGAAGAATTTACCTCTATTGAATTTGAGAATGAACGTAGATCAGATGCAGATGCCAAACGAAAACATGCAAGTAGTGATAACAAAAAAAAAAAAATCAACAACGTAAACACTACAGGGCAATGTCCATGCTTTGGAGGCGGGAAACATACCTTTCAAGGATAAAACTTCAAACCACCAAAGAAATACATAACACACACACGCACACACACACACACACACACACACACACACATATATATATATATATATATATATATATATATATATATATATATATGTATGTATGTATGTATAGTTCCACAATATTGTATAAGCATGTATAGATAGCATATCGACATAGCATTGTTGGTTATACACTTTCACAGTATCGCAAAAGTTTGTTGATGGCGTCCATGATTATTGACTGAAAGGTAAATACTTTCATGATTAATAATAAATGTAATTATAATAAATACTAACCAACGCATGTCTTTCAATTTTACCATAATTCTCTCGGGTTGGAAAATTTAAACAGAATTTATGGACTTATGTTGTAAGGCCCTTTTTTTCTAAACCCTTTGAACATTTAAGATAAAGCCTCATTTAATGGAAGGTACTGAAAGGGCAAACAGTTAATGAAACAGGAAATGGAATCGATGAGTTCAAATTCCAACGAGTTCACTTCGTACAAATGCAGTGGGTAAAAGCATGAATCCACCTACCTCTCTGCCAGCTCTGGCCAGATGGAACCCTTTATCCTCATAAGGAAGTCCATCTCAGAAAAGACTACACTTACGTACAGCTTGGCAGCCGCTACCGAGCTACTGAGGAAGGGCGTCGAGCCTAAATATGGACTCAGTGTGATCTCTACTTCAAATGATTAATCAGCGTAGACTGGAGGAGTGTCATCCAATGATCCTTGCGTGTGAGGTTTTGGCCAACAAGTAAACAGAATCATGAAATGCTTTAAATTTATCGTAACATTCATTCTTTGATATGAAAGAGTTAAATCAACTTCGAAGTAAGACCTAGAGTTTTTATCAATTGAGAAAGTCGTACAATGCCTGAAAGTTCAAGGATTGATCAAAGAATCCGTAGTCAGATACTTTACTTTACTTTCAACCAA
This sequence comes from Thysanoteuthis rhombus, assembly GCA_963457665.1. Classification (NCBI taxonomy): domain Eukaryota; kingdom Metazoa; phylum Mollusca; class Cephalopoda; order Oegopsida; family Thysanoteuthidae; genus Thysanoteuthis; species Thysanoteuthis major. The sequence continues at coordinate 1,166,690 of OY735234.1, read as the reverse complement.
ACTGATTAATAAAATTGACATTTTTCATCCGCGATTTGAAATCACGACCAGGTGATCGGTGGGTGGCCTTCTTACAGACTGAACCGAAATCACATGTCTTACATATCTACAAAAATTTACGTTACAAATACGCAAGGGCTTATTTCATACTGATAAATAAATGCATTTAGACTGGAAACATTTTTTAGATGATTTTATTTATTATATGTACAATACTAAAACTGCAGTAATCATTTCCAGTCTGAATAGAAATAGGAGCAGAGTTTGTCCCAGCAGCATCCAGGCTTGCCTTATAATGTTGTCCTAATACGTATTTTGAATATAAATATTCCGTGCCTTTCATTCTTGATCGTAATGATCATTTTAATTCTCTTCGTCTAGTGATTCTACAAGTACATCTGAAGAGATGCTTTCATAGAATCTCAAAATATTACATGCTTCTCAATCTTCTCAATCGTAAATATCCAGAGAGTTTTGGGGACAATTGATCTCACTCTTTTTTGTTATTCTATTTCCACTACGTTCTGGCCGATCCATTCTACGGCCTTTTCCAAATGTACTATCTGTATGTAAAGAAAGATACTCTCTTTTCTGGTAGTGTCAAGTAAGAAACAGTAGTAAAGAATTTTTTTTTATTACACCTGGAAAAAAAGTCCCGCTCTTTACACCTGGATTGGATATATAGAGCTAGGTGTACAATGGATCTACTGAATTGTTTTGGGAACAATAAAAATACCGAAAGGAATGAGTTCAATTGTCTTTGACTGTAAATGACCTGTACATTCTTTCCATAATGTTGGTTTAAGTTTTGATTTATGAATTACTTTTACTTTTTCTAGGATGAAATGCTTTCTGTTTTTGTTCTTTTTTGATACTTTGCACACCTTGTGGTATTTGACCAAATTCTAACCTTCGTCATGCGTTTCATTTCTTTCATAACCCGGGACCCAAGAATTCTTTTAAAATGTTAAAAATTGGCTTCTTAATCAGAGCGTCGTACATCTACTAAGACACCTTTCATTTCAAGATGGATTTTTTTACGTCATTTATTTTATACTCAGATTTTTAGAAGCTGAAGTTTTGGGACAAGAATTTTTGCAACTTATTTTTCGCCCATTCGAAAGTTAATTCAGCAATGAAATATGTACCATGATTTTCTCTTCCGTTGGTAGATCAATACTTTTGTTGCTTGTGGATTAAGTATGGCATATACAACGATAATACTGAAACGACGAAGACGTGACCAGAATTTGAGAAATGAATTGAGAGTCTTATTGCAAGAACAGATGATGAGACGAGGGAATTCAGATATAGTGAAGCTGTTAATGGTGAAGAAAAATGGAAGAAATTCAAATCACATATGCAAGTCAGAAACGTTTCTTCCTAATTTTGTTATATAATCCACTGAGGGGAGGTGATCACTTTAGGATAGAATACGAGGTTTGTCTGGAGAATATCCGGCCATTTTGAATATTTTGAAAATCTGTTGTGTGTCCTTAATGTAATTTGGCAATCAATGAGAAGGGGCCCTACTAAGAAATCACGAATAGACACTCTCTGGCGGGGCTTACTTAGTCGGCAATGAGACTGATTGGAGGACAATGTGCAAGTTCGGCCCGGAAAAGTATCCAACCATTTCGAAAAGCCGGTTGCGTAGCTTTGATGTAACTTTGCAACCAATCAGTGGGGGCCTTACTGAGCATGTGTCAATATTGTGGGGTTACTAAATAGGCAGTAAGACACCATTGAGTGAATCTGTTTAGTGTGGCAATTCATATTCAATTGAGCCAGTCATTCTTTGTGATTTTGTTTTTTTTTACAAAATACCGCCTCACCCGGATCTGATTGCGCCCTTACTATCAGAGTTGGTTCCCAGCAACTTCAGTCTTATTCCAAAGAGATTACAGACTGTGGACCACACTAAGAAAAACATAACCAGGTATCTGATGGTGATCTCGAGTGAGAACTCTACCAGCTGGTTTGAAAAGTATAAGAGGCATTGGAATAAGTGTGAGAAGTTTCAAGGGAGAACTTTGAAGGGTGTTATTGCTGGAGAAAATGTTTTTTTTAAAAATACCAAATGACTGGATACTTTCCAGAAAGTCTTCGTATATCTATGTGAGAACAGCATAAATTATTTTAAGGCAAAATCTCGCTGGAAGCACTACTTCTTGTCTGATTACGCAGCGTCGAACCTAGTCAGTATTTAGATGAGTGACAACTTACGAATATCAGGTTCTGTTAGGGGTTTGTGGCCTTGAGCAAAACTAATGAAAAGCCTTGTAAATAGATAAATGATATAAAGATTGATTTGGATTCTACTGAACTTTTGGGAAAATAAAAACTCGGAAAAATATTCTCATCACGAAACAAAGATGAATTATGACGAGGAAAATCAAGTTTTCCAAAAAAGAAAATGAGAACAAATGAATTTACAGAATTTATGAGTGGAATACTCCCTTAGCAGGAAGTGATTCCAGAGATCAAAAAATTTATATTTTTCTTCGCAACATTCTTCCATCTTTTCATCTTTGCTCAGTTTTTATTCTGTTGTCTACTGGAACAACGACTTCGACGATCTTGAAACATTTTTTTTAATTTTTTGTGATGACTAGATCTAATCTTCTGACCAGGATCGGGCGATCTGTTTTACTTTCAAAATCCCAGCGAGCCTTATATATTTAAGAGATTTTGGCTTGTACTTATATCAATGCTTTGCGTAGTTAAATCTCGGTGTTTTGTACATTTTCCAGGGGCCCAACCTTCTCGCCAAGTCATTATTTTTGTATTACTTCTGATTCATCTTGCTATGTTCGTTTTATATGATTGATGGACTGATCCTTATCTCTGTGTACGCTGTAATGCTGTTAATCTCGGCTTTTATATAGTTGGTTCTTATAGAATTGTCCAGGGTCGCTATTGGGAGGAATTCAGTTTTCTCTTCAAATTTCCTCTTCACAACAATGTCAATTCCTTTTGTTTGTTTCTTGACACGTCTGCATCGTTGTTTTTCTTAAAATTTCCAAGACCAAATTTATCTTTTTGTAAATTCTTAGATATTTTCCAAGCCAAAGGGCTTTGGTGTTTATTACTATTGCTGGGATATGTGACGGCAAGTTTCCTCAAAACTCCAACACTGATTATTTCTGCTGAATTCCATTATAACAATTATTATTATTCAAGTCAGATTTCTCTGGTGTTACGCAAGAATCCTAGTGATCTCAATTCTCTTTAGCATTTTGATATTTGTAGTTGTTCGGAAATAATCTATTTTATTTCATCACATTTTTATGATGCTGCAAAATAATATGAATCCAGTAATTTCTTTTGTCTTTATACATATTTCACAAGCTTAACCTGTGTTCTATACATTTGTGTTGTTTTTTTCTTCTACAGATACTAATTTGAATGTTTAATGACCTAAGACTTGAGATAGAAAATGTATGTATTCTTTTTCCACAGGAGCTCAAATCTGGTCATTATGTTACTCAGACTCAGGGGTGGGGGTAGAACTGTAGGTGTATGAATACCATGCTTGTGTGTCCAGTGGGGTGAAGTATTGAACATTATTTAGAAATATTCTGGTGGTAGGCTATGGGCTCTCTGATGGCAATGAAGGTGTTGAAATATAGGGTAGAAGGGGTCCTTGTTATGTATGATTAACTATCAGCTCTGAAAAGTCAAATAGCTTTGAGTAATACAAGTAAAATGAACCATACATAAGTGTCTATAGATAGGGATCTGGCTGACTCTGTGACATTCCCAATGTTGGATATATATAAAACAACAGTTATGGATAAGATAAAGTAAATTTGTAACATATACGTAGGTGGGTGTCCAAATCATATTGGTAGTATTGTTGAAAGGAATGAGTATATGTTTATTAAGGGATATTTGGATATATGATTATGAGTCAGGGTAAAGTATAGTATTAGATCCATGAATGAAGAGAGTAAGTTGGTAAGCATAGATCAATTATGTTAGAGGATTATTGGATTGAAGCGCAATGTGGTTAGGTCTGTTGACTTTAGTGTCCGTTAGGAGAGAGAGAAAGTTTCAAGTTTATTAATCCACATATCTTCATGTAATTCCAGGATTTTAGTCCTGTGGAGAGTTGCACTTTTTTTCTATTTCTTCAACGACCATGAATCTACTGTCTGTGCCAAAATTGTGGCCGGTGGTACGAAATCGTAGTTCTACTGGGACAAGGTTGGGATGAATGGGTGATTTAATTCTAGGAATATTGTTACAAAGTCTGAAATCGAACTTATCATATTCTAGATGGTAGACGACATTTTGCTTCTGCAGTTGGCATTATGGTAGATTTAGAAAGTCTTGTTGGTTGTAGAGCTATTGAAGATATTGGTCTGCTTAAGGTTGTTGCAGTATAGACTATTTCTATTGTTGCAGGGTTGACAGAATTTGATGGTTTTAGGGATGGTTTTATGTTTGACTTTGTTTTTTTTTTCATACTAGGGTTACTACTAATCATGTCTTTAAAGTTTTGTGGTCTGCAGTAGGCAGGTTCCTGGAATATTTCTTTGGGTTCTATTTTGAAGTTTGTTATATATATATATATATATATATATATATATATATATATATATATATATATATATACATATATTGGCCACTTGCTGCAATGGAAAGTCTCTAACAACCTGGCAGCAGCTCAGAACACCATCGGAAAATTCATTTATTCTCAGATACCAGAATTCTATGTTTCCAGAATAATGGGGTTATTTCTAGTTGGAAAAGATTCCGAAGGTTCTTATTTTGATTGATAACTTTTATTTTAAGCTGAAGTATACTGCTTCAAAGTTATTGGTGGAAAACTGCAATTTGTTTTTGCTCCAAACTAATATTCCATTGCTATTTGACAACATGGCGGTCTTCGGAGTCGTTCAAAAGATATCTCCAACATAACTCAATGAATTTCAATGAAACTTCATTGAAGGATGGCGAATGAGGTGAGAAAGAGTTGGATCAATTTTGAGGATGATCCGGGAATACTTTTTCTATCGAGAGGTATTTTCTGTTTTTCCACAAACATCTATGTGTACTTCTCATGACTGTCCACACATGATTTCTTGGAAGGCTTGGTGATAGATTATGGGAGAAATGATAAGATTTTGGGGGAGATTTACACAAAATTACCTGCCATACATCGTGGATATATGTCCACACCACATGATATCGCCAAAATTTCATGTCTGTCCATACAATATCGTCAATGAAGTTTTTGGAAGAGTGGACAATGGGCGCTGGAAGAAGTAATTAAGTTTTTAAGTGGATCCCTGCACACAGTCATTGCGTTGGCATTAGTAGATTTATGCACTGCCTGAGTGCTTTATAGTGCTTTTACTTATTAAATAGAACAATCAACGGTATCATCATTGAAAACTTTAGCAGCTGCGTCAGTGACACCACAGGTATTGTGCTTTATTCACAAATGTCGAATCGTTATGATAAGTCTCAGGAACGCAACTGAAGACTAAGTTTAGATATGAGTGACATGGGTTAGTTAATCTTCATATATCCAATTTAATTTTTCCTTTCAGGACATTTCTGTTATTACATATCTGATTTTATTGATATCATCTGAAAGCATAGCACAGTTGTAATTCACAGACAAATTTTGTCTTTCATATCTTCGTCGGCAACATTTCTATCTTATCTCCGAAGGTGATTATTTTTGTCAGTACACTCGCACAAATAACTTTCTAAATATCTTGCGTGAGTGGATATAGCTCAACGGTAAGGCACTATTGAACAGATCACAACAGAGTTGGTTTTATCTTGGAAAATAAAAGTTTTAGTTTCGAAGCAAAATGAGATCACCTTCCGTTTACAGTCTTGCTTAAACCTTCCAACTCAAATCATAGAGGCGCAAAATGCCTGAATTTTTTAAAGGGTATAAAAAAGCTAAAACTGTATTGATTTCATTTAATTGTTACAAAAACTATTCTTTCATTATATAAAAAAAATCCATAATTTTAAGAAACAAAATCATGAGAGAATACATTTGCCCCATTAGATATCAATCTTTTTTTCTATATTTATCCTTCGTGCCTCTCAGTTGACTTTCAAGAGATCTAAGGGACATATGCATCACACGATATATATATATATATATATATATATATATATATATATATATATATATATATATATATATATATATATATATATATATATGTCCAAAAAGTCCCATTCAGTTTACTTCCAATACAAGCAAGGCGTTTGAATTTATTCACTAACATCTGCGTTGAATCCTCCTTGAGCATATATTCATACATCCTTTGTTCAGGTGAGAGATGTCACACCGTCTGTCTTTCAAGCTATAAAAAAAACACCTAAACATACTGATCAAATTTGGCATGGCCTTTGGGGAGATTCTGAGAAAAATGTTTTGAAGGTTTTATGGGAGGGAGTATATTTATAATGTATATATAATGTTAAACTGGACCTCTCAATATACATATAGGAAGATTTTCTTATTCTATTCGATTATATAATTCTTCTAGTTGTCAAAAATGAAGGGAAACTTTTTCTCTCTTCAAGAAGTTGAATGTAAAGAGAAACCTTTTCCCCCTTCGAGGGGTCAAAAGTGAAGGAACGCTACGTTTTTACCAGGCTGAAATCTTTTATCCTTTTTCAACTATTGAAGTATTTAACCCGGCGTAGACAGGTACTTCACCTACAATATTTTACATTATGATGGATCCTTACGTAGTTTTTAGCTGAAACTTGATAAGAAATTTTTACTGTTTAATGTCCGATCTTTGTGATAAATATTTGCCACTGAATTAAGTACATCGGCAAGGAAGGAGATTATGCTGAACTTTAGATATTTTTATAGTTATAAGTAGATATGGAAGGATTGTGTACTTCACTTATTCAGATCAGCAGTTCCAAACCTTAATACTAAATGAAAAAACCCACAATTTTCTTCCATCTCTTTTGCTCGGTGCTACACTGTCTTAAGCTAAGTTTTATCATCATCAGCAGCATCCTATTACATTCTGTCGTTCCCAAGATTCACCAGTCCTCTCAACATTGGGCGTTGCGGCGTCAATATCTTCAGAACCTGTCTAAGTCGTCACACCATCTTATTTTCCGTCGGCCACAATTTCACAAGTGCAAATGATCCCATGGGATCCATGTTGTGGGTCGTTTTTCTGGCATTCTTGAAACTTGGTTAGCCGATTGCCATTTGAATTTTCTGATGAATATCCCTGAATCCTGTTTCTTAATATACTATGATTTTTTTGTGATCTCTGCATGTGATGTTAAAGAGGATCTCCTCTTGGGCATAATGCATGGCTCTTAGTCTGAAGGTCAATCTTTTGGTTAGGTTCCATGTTCAAGCTCCATAGGTGACTATCGGGAGGACGTTTGTTGTTGTAAAGTAAAGAGAAAGAAAAACAGGTCTGGAGAGTCATTCAATGAAAACCTTCATGTAATAAATGTCTTTTAACTGCATACTGTATTAAGGTGATCAACAGAAGAAAAAAAAACGAAAAAAGGTGATCAATGGATGAATTACTTTACCCGCCTTTTGTTAGGCCGTGATCTCTAAGAAAAAGTTCGAGTTTAAAAAAAAAACCAGCTAGAATACTGCCGGACCAAAAGATCAATTTAGCATCAAACTTACATTGTAAACTGAACCTTCCTCTCAAATTCCATTTTAGGGGGAATATGAAAAAAAAAACAAAAAAAAAAAAAAACCCAAAGGCGTTTTTCTTGACCTAATAGGGAATAAATGCTCAATTTTTCAGCTGTACATGTGATACATATATAGCAAGACTGACAGACCGAATTGAAAACTGAAGAAACCTATGTTGACAGTTTTGGTTGACGGTTTCTAATGATCAACGTAGAAAATAAATTGTAATGTCATCATTTCGTTTGAAATGTATGTTCTAATCAATTTATACCGTTAAACTCTTTTGTTCATCTTGTGCGAGAATTCTCGGTTTCTATTTATGTATTTCCTTTGATCGTACTGACACTTTCGAACCTTTTTCTTTAATTTCCAATCCATTGATGACATTTTATCCGCACATATTTTGATTACAATAATTTAACAAATGTGTGTTTCCTAAACCAACTATAATTAGAAACCATCAACCAAAACCTTCATCTAAAGAATATAGATTCTTCAGTTTTTAAGTTGGTCTGGCTGTCTGGTTATGTAGCAAGTATACAGGTCGCTAATGAAGCAAAAGAGCTGAAATTTAAAACATTTACCTTTTCTCATGTTTAGAAATAATTTCTTTCTTGAAGTTCTCTCTAAAATAGTTTTTAGTGAGGGGTTCAATTTGCAGAGTTATTCATAAAGATCCTTTAGTTTCTGTTCATAATCGTTTTTTTGAAATTCTTCTAAATGACTACCGCCCAACAAAAGGTGAGAGGAGTAACTTAAACATTGATCATCCCTTTTCTCAATGTTCAATTGATCACCTCCAACTCGGCATGTTGCTAAACTACATTGGTCACGTGGCAGTTTCTAGTGAGTAACTAACCAGATCTTTTTACGTAATTCCTTTGATCCTCAACATATTCTCGCCTTTCTTTCAATTCGTGTCTATTGATAGCGTCTTATCTGCACCAATTTCAATTACAATGATTTAACGAATGTCTGTTTTCTAGGGCAAATGTGATTATGAATTATTTTTGCTCTATATTACATTCCCATCGTTTGAAACAATGGACTCTTGCACTGAAACAATTCTGTTATTTCTTTTCTAAAAAAATCTATTTGAAATTCAAATATATCCATGATTTTTTTTCACGATGTTTAACAATCTTCTTTAGATTATTACACAGTTGACACTGTTGGTGATACCCTTAATTTAACTATGGAATGAGCCATTGTCATGACGAAAAAAGAAAAAGAAAAAAGTTAAAGAGAGGGGAGAAAGAGAGATACATGGCGAAAATATTGAGACTTAGGCTCATAAGAAAGAAAAGCGAAGATTAAAATTTGAAAAGAACCAAAAATTTGAAAGACATTAAAGAAGGTCGCCCGATTGCAAATTTTAACACACTTGTACGTTCGAAGAATTCCTGAAACAAACTGAATTGATTAATGTTTTAAATCAGACGACAGTTGAAAATTTGATTGTGGATGATTTGTTCTTCAGTGCAACACCGGATAATTATACATCATGAATCACTTTAACACCAAAAACGGCAACTCATTGATAATTAACGAAGACCTACTGGGGATATTTCAAGGTGAAATAGTTAGTGCTAATATAATTAAAGACAACGGTGACAAAGATAAGTGTTCTCCTAGATTTTTGCATCCACTTACACCAACTGAAATGGCAACGCATAAACTAAATTCAAAATGTGGTGCAATAGTCATGCTGTTATAGAACATAACCCTTTCAACATGGATTGTGCCATAGTACAACAGTGGTAATTACCAATCTATACAATGATTGCATATGAATAGAATTAATAATGCGCAACTGGGATCAAAGGTTTTAATTCCATGGCTCAATCTCTATTCAAATGTCAATTTACCGTTCATCTTAGGAAGAGATCATAACCTATCAAGTTATCATTTTCAATAGCCATAAAATATCTCAAAGACAAACATTTGGGAGAGTTTGATTACTCATTCGTGGACCAATATTTTCTCATGGGCAATTATACATAGTCCTCTCTAGAGTACGTTTGCTTCTTGGCCTAGAGGATGAAAATTATAGGTAACGAATCTCAAGGTGGAAGAGGTGACAAGTGTACTACGAAGAATATAGTTTTCAAAGATCTTCTTTACTAATATTCCGGAGAATTAAAACCTTTTATCCCGATCGTGCATTATTAATCAATGTTGCATACATCTGTTGCCGATACATCTGATGAATACCAAATAAACTAACTTTCAACTATAGTTTTCAGAATAACCGTGGAATATCCACGGGTAGTTGATAATAATTGACAATGCTGCATCAAACGAATTATGCAAGTAATATATATGTTAATGAAGTGTGTATTTTTTGTGTTCATAAATTCGTAACAATGGACTCTTCAACTTGAAGGTTTGTTGATAAAACACCTTCTACCCAACATTTCAAACAATGGACCCTTCCACTTGTTTCTGAAAAATCACCTCATTGAAAAAGTTAGGTGCTAATGTTTAGAAAGACTATAGGCCAATGTAGAAATGGTTGAGGCAGCAAAGATAAAAACGATCAATAAAAGAGAAAAAAGTTAATCTTTTGATTTTGACCGTTAAAGAGTGGAAAAAAGACCCCCTCTTGTGGGGGGGGGGTCGTAAAATCAGAGACTGATGTTAAAAGAGAGAGAACTTCCCCCCAGTTTTGAACAATAGATGAGAAAAAAGTTTCTGCTCGACTTTCATCATCGTAGAATTTTCATTCTGGAATGATCAAAATCGATTTTGACTCTAAAAGTGGAGAAAAGGTTTTGTGAAGTGAAGATTATTTCCCCTTCGATTTGACGCTCGAAAGTGAAAAGATTTTCCTTACAATATTAATCCCTAAAATGAAGAAAAGTTCCCTCTCTATTCTTACCCACAAAATAAAAGTAAACGTTCCCTCTCGATTTTGACCACTAAAAATGAAAAAAGATTTCACACTATGATTTTGCAAATTTCCACTTGATTTTGACTTCTTAAAATGAAAATAAACGTTTTATCTCAATTGTGACAAAAGCAAAGTTTGTAAAGAGAGGAAAAAATTCCATTTTTTTAAATCAAAAAGAGGAAAATCAATTTCCCTCGATTCTGTCTCCTGAAAAAAAGCCCCTCTTCCATTTGACTCCAAAAAGAAAAAAAGAACGTGAAAGTTTATCATGTATTTTGGCTTGCAAAATTGAGAGAAAAAAATCCTATCGATTTTAACCTCTAAAAGTAAAAAGAAAATCTTCCCTCTCGCTTTCGATCCATAAAAAGAAATTCACTCCTAAAAATAACAAAATGACTTCTCAATTTGCACACATAAAAGCGAGAAAAAATACCCTTCTGTTTAGACACTCAAAAGTGAAAATAATCTTTCCCTCTATTTTGACCCCCAAAAGCAAAAAAATGAAAGTCCCCTTCAATTTTTACCCACGAAATAGAAAAAAAATCCCTCTCGATTGTCTAAAGTAAGAAAAATTCCCTTTGATTTTTGACCACTGAAAGTGGAAGAATAATTGCACTCATTTTTGATCCCCCGATTGAAAAAAGCACCTCCCTCGATTTTGACCTAACGTAGAAAAAAACCTCCCAGGATTTCGACCCTAAGTAGTAAAGAAAAAATCATTTATCGATTTTAACACTTAAAAGTGATGAAAAATTCTTCTCTAAGATTTTGACCTCAAAAAGTAAAGAGATGCCAAAGAGTAAAAATATTACCCCCCCTATTCTAACTGCTAAAAGCGAAAAAAGACCCCCCAAAAGAAATTCAATAGTGTTTCGAACCCCTAAATATAAAAAAGTGACCACTTGATTTTAAACCCTAAAAGTGAAAAAAAACCTTCCTTCCATTTTGACCCCCAAAGTGAAAAAATCACATTGATTGCGACCCCTGAAAGTGGAAATAAATTTTCGACTCGGTTTTGACTCCTAAAAATGGAGAACAAGTTCCTATACATTTTGAACCCAAAAAGTGACAAAAAATTACCTCTCAATTTGGATCCCTAAAATTGAAAAAATAATCTTTCCTCGATTTTGCCCTCGAAAGTAAAAAAAAGAGCAACCCTCAATTTCAACCCTCGAAAGTTAAAACAAAAAAAAAATATTTGCCTTGATTATAAAACTTCGAAAAGTAAAAAAATCCCTTGGATTTCGATTCCTAAAAGTAAAAAAAACAAAAAACGATCCCTCAATTTTGACTCCTAGAAGTGAAAGAATTCCCCTTCAGAAAAAAAAGAACGAAAAAAAGAAAGGAAGAGAAAAAAAAAATCTCCCTCTCCGATTTCGATCCATAGAAAGAATAAAAAAGAAATTTCCGGTAGATTTTGACCCTAGAGTGTGGAAAATGGAAGTTTATCATTAATTTTGACTCCTAAAAGTGAAGAATAAAAGATCGTTCCGTGTGATCGACATAATTTTGTACTAACAGTAAAACATCAAAACATGCACTTGTCAAAACCCTACTATTCAAGGTTTCCATATACAACCAATACTTAAATTGACTGAAAGTACAAGATTAAGGTAGCTTCATCATAACCATCGATTAAAAGTCCGTTGGTGTGCCAATACTTTTCGCTTTTGAACGTCTCAAAACATTCTGGATAGTCCAGATTATCAAGCCATCTTACTTTCTGCCGACCACAAATCCATCCATCGTGGCAATGGATCAATGTTGCAAGTTGCAATGTAAAGCGGTTGTGTGACATGTTAGCAATATGGCATAGCCATTGCCATTTAAGTTCATTTATGGCTAAATCTGTGACACCGGTATTTTTTTTTCTCTGATACATTTCGCTGTTTTGTAATCCTTCCTTGTGATGTTTAACATGATTTTTTCTTGTGCACATTGCATGGTTCTTAGTTTGAGTGCCATTTTCTTGGTCAAGTTACACGTTTCAGTCACGTAAGTGACTATCAGGGTAATGCACTGATTTTATGGCTTAAAACCAGTTGAGCTGTTAGGATGGGCTTTCAAGACGACGGGTTTTCGATCACCTTTCAAGAATTTCAGTACAAACATCAACATCCTCCCAGAAAATCAGCTTCACATAAACGCAGATTAGTCATTGATATGATGAAACTACAAAAATTGAAGAAAATAAACAAAACACTTCTTGTATGTACTGCTTTGTGATTACTGAAGCGTGGCTCAACAGTTACCGACAAGGAAATTAAGTTCAAATTCTTATGTTGCTTGCATTCACTTTGCACTAATGCCGTTAGGGATGGCACGAAGGTAAGTACATCGAAAGAATTTGGGAATTGTGATAGTAAGTCTACCGCAGAAGTACCACTTGTTGAAGATGATGGGTGCCCAAGCTGAAGGACTGATTGGATTCAATATTCTGGGTTAGGATTCCCAGAATAGAGATAAATTGGAAGAAGCAATTGTGGGAAAACTTGTCAATTTTTTAATTTCCGCTGTTTCATTAAATACATATGGCAAGAAAAAATTAACACCGTTAATGTCAGTAAGAAAAAACTTGTTGACGTTAAAATACGCAAAGCTTTTTTTAAATTTTCAATGCGAGGATAGGCGTTGTCATGCAGCAAAATCACCGGACGATTCCTTTACTCAAAAATATATATTTGTGGCAATCTTTGCAATCACTCATCAGAGACGGCCATCTTTTAATCAGATATATTACGAGATTTCTTTCAATGGCTAAAAATGGGTAGATTTAATTTTCAGGTAACCCTTTAAAAATTCATACAGAGACTCCGAAAAAGGATAAATACACAAGATATGAAACGGATATTAACGTTCAAACAAAATTACACACACACAAACACACACACACACACACACACACACACACACACACACTCATATATATATATACATATATATATATATATATATATATATATATATATATATATATATATATATATATATATATGAGTGTGTGTGTGTGTGTGTATATATATATATATATATATATGTGTGTGTGTGTGTGTGTGTGTATGTATAACATAACTGCAAGAGTTAGTATTTACTATGTATATAATGTATGAGATTTATGGAGATGAAATATTTTTATGTATGATAATAAATTTACAAACTAGCATATTGCCTGTATACATGCAATCATACATAGAATGTGAAAATGTGCTTTGAATTGAGAGCAGAAAAATCTTCGGTTTCGATCTTAAACCAGTTGTATACAACAGTGTTCCTTTTTTTAAAATTATAGTTGTTATTATAAGAAAACATTCATATGAATAAATGCATGTGAATAATTTCCCCTAAATATTGTTTTGTTTCCTTTTTTCCAAATATGTGTTAATTTTTAGTTGAATTTTGAAAAAAAGTAAATGCATGAAACCTCCCATTTATTTATATTTCTATATTCAAAAGTGACGTTGAACATTACACAAAATATCAAGTAGTGAAATCAACCATTTTTTTTTACAAAAGATAAATGAATGTGTAGTTTTGATCAAGTTAACAATTTGTATTTATTAATATTTGTGAAAAAAAAAGAAAATATTTACGTCGTTTTGTTATTTTTACTATCAAAAAAGTTTTAAATCAACTGCCATGGGTTTACGAGAAAATCATGTGAAATTAGAAATGAATTTAAAAAATATCGCAAACTTTTATGAAAAAAAAACAAAACGAAAAACGTCAATACGTAGTTTAATTTGTGTCAATAGATTAAAAAAGTAAAATCGTCAAATGAGTAAATTTGATTTTCGTGTATGTTCGTATGTGGATAGGCACATACGATATATATTGTAAGTAATAAATTTTATCGTAAATAAATGGCACATTTACAATAGGTGCCTTTTTTTACAAATCTTAAACATACCCTCATTCCACTGATAATTAAAAAAAAAAGGTCAGCCAGTGTTTTTCTTGATGATTGACTATAAAAGTTGGGCCTTCGAATTGTCCCCCTGGAAATTGTCTGCAGGTAATTTTGAATCAGTCGATCAGATTCAAACAAACCAGATTTGAGCTAATCAGATTCAGTAGTCCGTGATCCAGGAAATTCAATACCACTGGTTCGAATAATGTTGATCTAGTC
>OY735234.1:1142002-1147002 GCA_963457665.1 Thysanoteuthis rhombus | reverse complement strand
ATGATGATGATGATGATGATGATGACTGTACTAGCAGCTGAGACGGACGAAACAAGTTTTCTCGGGATTTCCAAATGTGGAGCGTTTCTATAAAAAACCTTTCTCAAGCTGAAATGCAGTATAGCGAAGACGCAAATCATCATCATCAGCACCATCATCATCAGCACCATCATCATCATCATCATCATCATCATCATCATTCTGTTGGCGTCCATCGCTGGACATTGACAAGATTCGGCAGACCTCTCCATCACGAGCGTCGCAGAGCCAATACTTTCTGAAATCAATTAGCTTGTCACGCTATCTTAATTTCTGTCGTCCACAGCCACGCACCTGATCTCTGGGGACCTAAGTTATGAAACGTGATGTCCAGCAATTGTCTGACACTCTTGCAACATGTCCAACCAATTGCCATTAGAGTTTTTTAACAGTTTGTATAATTCCTGGACTCTTATCTTTTCTCTGATATACTGAGCTATCTTATGATTTATTCATGTGAAGTTGAGCATGATTCTCTCATGTGCACGTTGCATGTTTCTCTATGGGTCAATCTTCTGGTTAGGTACCATGTTTAAGCTCCGTATGTCTCTATCGGTAGGATACATTGGTTGTATACCTTTCTTTTTATGAAAAGTGGGATTTTCCTGTTTTTCCAAGTCGAGCTTGCTCTACCAAAAGCTTGCCAACCTTGTGTGATCCTTCGTTTTATTTCGTCTTCTGATGATGACTTCATGGAGACTTGCTGTCCTAGGTAGATGTAATAGTCTACTTTCTCCAGCTCTGCATTTTCAATTTCGTTGCGTCTTTGTCCCCAGCATGTTTGTTGAACATACTATTTATTTTGCTGACGTTCATATGGAAGCCATCTTTCTTGCTTGCTTCATTAATGTCGTCTAACATTATTTTGAGATCTTAGCAAAGAGGACGATGTCGTCAGCAAATCTGAGGTTAAACAGGTATTCTCCGTCTATCCTGATTCTTTTGTGTTCCCACTCCAAGTTTCGGAAGATCATCTCAAGGCTGGCTGTGAAGAGTTTTGGTGATCTGGTATTACCCTGTCTTACTCCTTTTTCCAGTTGAAATGGTTTGGAGTCTTTATGTAGCTTGATGAAGGACCTACTTTGTCGATAGGTATGTTTCAATTCTCAGACATATATGGGGTCTACACCTTGTTGTATTATTGTGTCAATGGCTTTGGGGATTTCGACTGAATCCAAGGCCTTTTAAAGTCAACGGATGCTTCAGCTAGTGGCATTCTATATTCTACTGCTTTCACTTTTAGTTGAAACTTGACTGGATGGAGATGGTCGATGGTTGAGTAGCAGAAAAAGCTACTCTATCATTGAAGAAGCAATTAATGTTCATTTATACTGTAAAAATTTAGCAGACCTTAAAAATAGTGATGGTATGTTAGGCTGAGTCGTTCATGTTTGTGATAGGAGGTAAAGAAGACTGGGGAGTGGGAAAAAACAGGAAGTGATGCACACTGTCTTTACAAAGGTTTGCCACAAAAAGCAAACGCTTAACGCTTATTATCGTTTCTCCGCTTTTTTCCATAAAAGCTAGGAAAGTTGCGTAATAGGAACATCCGAAAAGTGGATGGTACCTGTATTGTAATTGGACAGTTGAATTGAAAAATTGGCTAATTGAAAGGTAGAACAATTCAAATATTCGTGTCAACAGGAAAAGTGACGAGGAATTGTCTCAGAGTTTTGTCGAGTTAGCGTATAGATTAATATGAACAGGCAATGGGTTTGGAAGTTTGATGAAAGGAAAAACATCAACATTTTAGCCGTCATGCTTTACAGTATTTTTCATTTATGAGTTGGAAAAAGACCGGAATACGTTCAACCCTTCTGTTAATGTTCTGAACAGCTTCAAACGGCATGGCAATCTATACTGACGTTTTCAATTTTATGAGTAAAAAAAAAAACAAATTTCGTTCCCCACTTCGGTTGATTTTTTTAACAGATTCTTTTCAACTATTTGTTTTTTTTTTTTTATGATGAAAGATATGGCAATCTGTACCGACGTTTTCAATTTTATGAGTAAAAAACGAGCGGAATTCGCTCCCCACTTGTGTTAATGTTTTGAACAGCTTCTTTACAACTTTCTTGTTTCCTATTTATAATAAAAGGTATCGAAATCTATACTGGCGTTTTCAATTTCATGAGTTGAAAAATGAAGAGTATTCCACTCTTCATTTTTCAACTCCTTTCTTTGCTTCTTTTAACAGCTTAATTTCAATTTTGTTCTTTCCATTTTATTGTAAACTATATCGAAATTTATAGTTATTTAGTCATCTTGTACTTTTTGTCCATTCTGCTTCACACAAATTTCTAATTTTTGGTTTCTTTCGAAAAATTTCGACTTTGGTGTCTCGGGCCACAAATGTCCATATTTTTAAGAGAGAGACACAGAAGTAGCAGCCATCGAAGCACACTTATTATCATTCAAAAACTTCTATCCGTATCAGATACAAACATAGAATAAACTAACAATTTAAGGCTACGAACATTAGTCTCACTCCAGCGTAAGAGGTGTGAACAGCACTATCTACTTTTGTAATAAAAATGAGTTTCTCTAACGTTAACTGTTATGCCGCTACTTTACATAATATTGATTATGAAATGCAGGTGAGTCGGCCATTTTTTACACCTTAAATCAATTCAGGTTTTCTTAGCGTTCCTTAACTGATTGTTGTATTCTCACTGATTCCTCTCCTCTTTTTAATACTTTCTTTCTTACTCTTCATTTTATATTTATACAGATTTGTACCTAACATTCGGGAATTACTTTGCTAATTTTCAATTCCTTCGCTCGATTCATGCGTAGAAGTTATTTCCTCCATTATTTTGCCTTCCACTGTTTTCCCCAATTGAATCGTTTTTATATAGAATCTTCTCTCTCATCTTTCTCATTTTCTCTCCTTCCATTTTGCTCTCTCTTTTCTTTTATCTCTCTCCAATTCTTTGATTTCCACAGACCACATTCCTTCTCCCTCCTTCCTTTTTCTCTCCTCTGTTTCTTTCTTCCTACACTCTTTTCCCCTATTTTCCTTATTTTTCATTTTCTCTTCCTGCCTTTCACTCTTTCTTCCTTCCTTTCATTCTTTCTTCCTTCCTTTCATTCTTCCTTTCTATAACTTTTCCGTCTTCCTTTACTTTTCCCCTTCCCTTATGCATTTCTTTCTTCGTACTTCTTCCTTTTTTCTCATCTTTTTTCTTCCCCCCTTCTGCCCTCCCTTTCTTCCCTTTCCTTCTTTCTTTCTTCAGTCCTTCCTTTCTTCCTTTTTTTTCTGTTCATAACTTTTTCCCTCCCCTTTCCTTCGTCCCTTGCTTCAATTCATTGTTTGTCAGGTTTCATTCATCGGCAGTAAACACTGTCATGATGAAATCTAAAATTTGCTGAATCATTTTCAATCACTGATTCTGTTTTGAGTCTCACTCGCTGAACATTTCATATTTTGTCTGTTTGAGGTATTTATCTCCCATCTTATTCATTAATTTTTAACTTACTGACAATGGTGTTCTTTAATCAATCAAACTTATCTCCAGACTTCATCGCTTTTCTTCTTTCATCTTGAAACCCCTAACTGCACCCATTTTAAGAAACTTTTCCGACATAGCTTCCATCTTTTCATTCCTCCTCACCTTTAAGAATCTCCCTGTTCACCCTTACATTTCTATTTCCGAGAACGTAAAACAAAACGGTCATCACGGTAGGTTTCTTCAGTTTTTAAGCGAGTCTGGCTGGCTGGCTCGCTGGCTGACTAATCTATCTATGTCGCGTACGGGCTGCATCAATGGAGCTAAAGGACTGAAAATTTAAGCATCCTCTCATTATGTCTACAAAACACACTTTTTTGTAGAGGTTCAATTGACCATGTAAATTAATGCTAAATTATTCCCGTGGTTTGTGTCAAGCATCTTTCGCACTTATTTCCTGAAAATTCAGACTTTTTTTTAATGATCACCGTCTAACAAAAAGTGAAAGAAATGATTTAATAATTGATAACCCCCCCAAAACAGTTAGCTACCAAGATTTATTGGTTTAGGGACAGTTCCTATAAAGCGATTAGCCAGACCTGGTTTTTTTCCAACTGAAATAATTAGAATTTTGATGTGCAGAAAATTACCTCAATGCTGGCTAATTTTGAATACATTTCATCGATTCGTTAGCTGTATGATAGAATTTCTAAATACAAAATTGATGTTCCAGAGATATTGTGCAGCATTTCTACTAAGTTTGAACTCATACAAAAACAATAGTCTCATTTCCTTCGAGTACAGCATCTACAGGAGTTGGGGAATATCTCATTAAAACTGATATGCAGATAAGTTGAAAATTCATACTGAAGTTAGTTAAATATGTAAAACTAAATTTTTTGTTTCAGAATTTGTCGAAATCTTAATCATAAATACAAAAGAAGAAAAAGGCCAACCAAGAAACAACGGGAAGGCCTTTATATCAGACTACTGCTGGACGTTGTGACTCACCACATGGATCCCTATAAATCATAGGCAAAATTGTAGCCGGCGAAAAAGGAAGATTGCATGGATCTGGCAAATTCAGAATGTTTTGACACCAACAAGCTCAAAATGAAAATAAATAAATAAATGAATAAAACGAAGGTCTATGTCCAACAACAGACCTTTAATGGATGACGATGATGATGATGATCGGTGGAATTGGATTCTTCCGTCAAGGCTTGGTCAAAATGGGAAAGGAATTCAGCCTAATATCTTTACTCAGGTCGGATCAATTTCAATCTGATTGAATCTCCCTCATTGACAGTATTATCAATAAGTGAATACAATGTTAGTGTTAGGCTGAACTCCTCGGGATAGTGATCCCATTAATTGGTCTCAAGTTTCTCTTATCTAAGAAATGCGCGTATTGCAAAAAAGAATGTTTGAACGTGACTCCTTTGATTTTTAATTGATGACAACAGACAGAAAATACCTGTGCTTGTAACGAAACTAAGTTATTTAGAGGAG
>OY735234.1:1072002-1137002 GCA_963457665.1 Thysanoteuthis rhombus | reverse complement strand
GGTGATCATAAATCAACCTTAAAAACGAAAACAAATTTTGTTTTTCATGTCATATCAGTGAGATGTATTCCATCACATTCCTGGTGATTTTTTCTGATTTATTGGTTCCGTGGCAATTTTCAACGATTCACTAGTTTTTTTGTTTTTTTTTCCCTTCACTCTTTGATCCTTGTGCTAAGCGGCTACGACTTAAATGTAAGTGAAAAGTGTCAGATCACGTATTACTTTCTGGTTTGCGATGTTTAAAATTAGTTTTCTTTTTGACGTATTTACCTATCAGCATAATTTTTCCATCTGGACCTTCTTCGTTGTTCATTTTTTTGCCATTTCGAGTCCCAGCAAAACATCCCAGGTTTGTCCCAATAATTGCAGTCGTTTTATATTTTTATCAAATGGATAAGTTTTCTGTGTGCCTGAGAAATGTGCACGGGACTGAAAGAAATCAAAATAGTGGCTAATCACGAAGAGTAATTAAAAAGATATTCATCTTCAAGCGAAAATCATTTTTAATTAGGTTTGTTCTTGAATGGTTCCATGCTAAAAATTTAAGCATGTGCAGTGTTACTGAAATTATTTAATTCTGTCGAAGCTTTTGTTGGAATTTTCAGATGCAATGGCACAGAGTAAATCTAGCCAAACTAGTCATACACACGGATTTTTTTATAATGTGCCCATGCTTTTCTATACGATATATGTCCAGAAAGCATCCAGCCATCTTGAATATCTTGAAAACCAGTTGTGCAGCCTTGATGTATCTCGGCAGTTGATCAGGGGGATCTTACTGTGCATGCGTAGACAAATACACTCCCTTGGGTTTACTCAGCAGTGTGACACCATTAACTGAGCTCGTGTATTGTGTGACCGTTGTATTCACAATAGCATACTTGAAAATACGACTGTCCATTATTAGCGTCTCGCACAGGAATTTTCGCTAAAATCGCCGTTGAAAAAGAGGAAATTCCAGAACCTAGACAAATTTGATTATCAAGGTGGTGAGGTAACTGATGGCGACTCCGAAAGAGGGCTTTGCAGCCTGTCTGAAGAATAGAATGTACGCTGCGATAAGTTTGTGAGATCCCAAATGAATTACTTTCAAGGGTATTGAGGCCCCATTGCCCTAGGCTATTTTTTTGTTGTTGTTAATACTAAATGTCTGGATACTCCCCAGACACTCCTCGTAAGTTTTCTTTGCATTTACCATTTCAAAAGATTCCTGATTCATGGAGTGAGTGTTTGGAACTTTCTTTAAAAACTCGTGACGTCGTTTTCCCCGCGGTTCCCCTGTGTGGCCAATGGAAATAAACTTTCTGCACAGATTTATACGTTTCAAATAACAATTTCTTTACGCCTTAGAAATCACATAAAACAAGAGAAAAGAGGAAAAGCTCGGCACGTTTCCAATTCATTTGCAACTTGTTTTTCTTTCATAAATCCTGTTGCATAAATCATGAGTCTTTGTTAGAAACCGTCAACCAAAACTACCACAAAAGCTGTCTACCTAGGTTTCTCCAATTATCAAGTTGGTCTGGCTATTTATGCTCACGCACAGGCCGCACCAATGTAGCTGGAAATTTAAACATTTTCTCTTTATGTCAGGAAAATTATAAAAAAAAAACCCTTTTCAAATAGGTTTTTAGCGAGGGTTCGATTTCCAATGAAAGTTTATGATAGATTGATCCCTTAGTTTATGTTCACTTGTGTGGTTTTTTTTAAAACTCAGACATTTTTTCACTGATTATTGCCCAACAAAAGTCAAGAGAAGAAACTCATTCACTGATCACCTTCCCCCAGTTTTATAATTAATCACCCCCAACACCGCATGCAGCCAAAAGACGTTGGTCATGTGATGGTTTCTATTGGATGACTAACCAGACCAGTTTCCGTTTTTTCTCTTTTCTTTGATTGCCAAGATTTCTCCATTCTCTTGGTTGATACTCATACCTTGGAGGCATGAAGGAATTCGAAAAGAGAATATTTACTTTTTGCCCAAAAGTACAGGGGATCTCAAAAGTCACTAGACTCTTCTTGTTAATTTTCCAAAACAAACGTACGTAAACTCTTGAAAATTAGTACGCATAAAATGCCTGAGAAGTATGCTGTACAAATTTTAGCAAATTCAAGTAAAAATGACTTCACTAGTAGACGTGAGCAAGCTTCTTCATGAAACTTCAGACAAGCCCGAGATTGACACAGGCATTCACAACATTAGAAAGCATTTCGAGTGGGATATTTACACAGCAATCTCTGATTCTTACCTCGAATTCATTAAGGTCACTTGATCTTGTTACATAACCCTTGATGTAGTCCCCTTCACCCAAAAAAGAAATCACTGATCATAACCCTTGCCTGGCTGTGATTTTGCGCCTCAGTTTTGACATTAGTGTCATCGCCATGATGTGGGTAGATGTGGGGCTTGAGTTTCAAAAAAATTCTCGGAAATTTAACGATCGATTGATATTGATTTTGCTCAGATTGGACAGCTGAAAAAAAGGATGAAAAAGAAAATGTTTAGTCACTTTTGAGACACCCTGCATTTTCATTCGGTTCCCAAGTGGGGTTTTCCAACCTGATAAATAAACGAATTTCACACCTGGTGACCTTTCAAGCTATTTCACTTTTGAACTAATCTAATCTAATCGCCTGGAATCAAGCCTTATGTTCCAGTCCTTTTGTTTATAATTGATAAATAACATACCCACCTTGTGACTGAAAGAGTTTCACATTTCTCTCACGTACTGGGGATCATGGATCTTTTTCGTTAGAAATCATGTACATACTATCATACTAAGCCTCTACAAAGCGCTTAATAAGCGCAAACCTCTACCAACGCCATACAATGAGTAAAAACTGAATGAAAACCAGATCATATATAGCTATAATGCAGGGGAGGTAAAAGAGATATTCAAGTGCGGAGAAAAATCCTCTTCTTCGAAATATCGTTTGAAGTCAAAGTCTCTGTTCTTAGCGAGTCAATTCAAAATCTTTTTTATTTTTGACCGCTTATTGGGATATATAGAAAAGATCCCCACAAATACTAATAATCCTTCTCAGGCTTAGAATGGTTCCTTTTGACTTCAGTATAGAGTAAGCCATTGGATTTAGAATTTGAGGGGAGGGTGTAAATTTACAATGATCCAAGTATTCATTTTTACTTTCTCGTTTCCTACACCATAATTACCTGTCGGAAAATCTACCGATAGACTTAGTTAATTAGATGTTTGAACTTGCTATCGTATTAAAAAACAAACTGTTTTTTAATTAGGAGAAGTTAATACAAGTATTGTTGGAAACTTGGGTGATCTGATTGGATGAACGGGTTATTATGTATAAATAAATAAAGATATGAATCTATTGGAATATCTCTTATGTGCACACATATACGCAATCACACACACACGTTAGCAATCGCGTATACATACGTTAGCAATCCTTTACATACGCAAATAATTACACATCATGCAGTAGCAATCAAACAAAGGCATGCGTTTGCAAGTACACACACATACGTTAGAAATCACGTACACGTTTGCAACCACACAAACACATACGTTAACATTTTTAAACACATTCGTTTGCAATCTTGAGAGTACGTTTGCAACCACACTCATTCATACGTTACCAAACACACTAAAGCGGTCACAATCTCGCACACATAACTTAGCTCATTCGTATTTGGGCAAACTCACACATACACATAAATTCACCCGTTACCATCATACATACATTGGTTAGCAAACCCTTACACTGATACACATACATTAGCAATCGTACATACATTTTTACAATCTCGCACACACACACGTTAATAATTATACGCATACATATGTTAACAATCACACATATATGTTGGCGATACATGCATACATATATGATATCTTCACAAGAGTCTACCCATTGACAGCACGAACCAAGCGAAGCTAAAGTTAGTAAATTTACAGAGAGTCCCAGAAGTAACCATGAAAAAATACATGCTTTCTTTACATTTAGATTACTTTGGATCTATTCGTGTGGATATTCCAATTTCGAATTTTTCTTATTTTTCTCTTCATATTGTTGATCTTCTTCGTAATCGTATTGCTGCAGTAGTTCAAAAAATTACACCAGAAATGCATGAAAACGCATGGAAATCTGTACAGACTTCGATTGCCGCCACATAGAATCAACTAATTTTTTAAAAGTTCACACTTTCAGTACCGGGCATAAGTTTCTGGCCTTTTCGTGAGTGTCAAAGACCGAGGGCGCCGATGCAATGCGTCAGTCGATGAAGTTAACCTGAGGCTGCGCATTGGGAGCCTTTGGATTCGTCCTTGGGCTCCCCTATTATTACTCGGTCCAGCTGCGGGGGGATACGGTGCGCTGGGGCGCACTGTTCCATTGCACTTCGAGGAACAGGTCGGGCTTGTGCCTGACGCTTTCACGACGGCGGTTGCTCTGTTTGCTTAGTAAACCAAGTACGCGTTGGCTGGAGCTATTTTTTGACAGGTTGCTCCCTTTTTTCCCCACATAAAGCCCCAGTCTTGTATCACATTTTGCTCCGGTGGGAGAGTAAATAAAGCGCATACTTTCAATAGAAATACATGAAAATACCAAGTCAGAAATAAGACCAGGTCCGAGGCGCCGGTACTGACACTTGCCAGCCAAATGGGCTGGAGATGTTGTGTGTCAAAGACCGAGTGCGCCGGTGCAATGAGTCAGCTAATGAGGTCATACTGAGGCTGCGCATTGCTACGCGCAATGAAGGGCAGAAATAACTGCACCTTTGGAAGAATGGTTTGAGGTTATTGAGTACACTAGGAGGCAGATTATGTGATCGAAACAGAGATGTCACATGCATCCCCAACAGGTCTACGTGTTCCGCGCAGCTTTTTGTATGACCGAAATGTTTGAAAGCGTATTTGAGTTTGAGATTACGATAATGTGAAATTTATAGGAAAAACATTCTTTCAATCCTAAACGCTATTTGGCAATACTTCATTTAGTGAAGGCAAAATAGCAAAAACAAAATTACCCAACTGAAACTGTACAGATGATTAATTGTATTAAATAACATTTGTAAATTGTTAAGTTCCATGCATCCACTTAATGTTAAAAACGATGAAAGACATTTTTCACCGTTTTTAACATCAAGCGAGCGGATGTGTCGAAAATTTACGAAAGACAAACAAGAGTTAATACATAAATCATTTTATTATTGCTTTGAATATCACCCGGTGTAACAAAAAAGTTTTTGCCCTTTTGTGAATCCGCAGTTGGTTTCAACAATGGCTAGAATTGTTGCGCTAACAAAATAAAGATTGCCCGATATTTTTTTAAAATGAGGAACTAAATGGAAGGAGCTAATGGAAGTAAGAGAATATTCTGAAGGTGTACATCCGTATTCCAGACGGAATAGATCGAAAGCAGAAACGAATACTTGGGAAAATGATTATTATTCGACTAAAAAGAATCCTCCAGAAAATTAGTCCCATTCGAATTTTTTCACGCATAATTTTTTCTCAAAAATTATTATTTCAAATAACCATATTCAAGCAAAAATTAAAAACTAAATAGTACCGTAAAAGAGACTTTTCTTTTTACAACATGACTGTTTATAAGGAAACATTAAGTATCAGACAAGAAATTCATCCATACCGATTCTATGCATGTGTTTATTGGGCAGTGATTATAACCCTTGATGTGTTCGGGTGCGGCTTAGAAAGCTTTTAGATATATCTTTGCTTCTCTGTGGATCATTTTTGCATACAAAGTCGAGCAGACACCTATATACATATGCCTTTACATTGTTTCTATATGCCTTGTAGTTGTTTTTCTAAATTCCCATTATTTCGCAACTTTTGGGACATTCTATAAATAACTTTGCAAATTCTGACTAAAATCGGTAATTGCATTTACAAATAAGTAATACTTTTCCATGTCCCAAAGACCTGTATTTCGCTGCTTCTGCCATGTGTAATAATGTTTATTTTGGTCAATTATTCGTGAATATTCCCATAGAAGTTCCTTCTAAAAATGTTGAAAATTAATTGTTCTCAAAACTACAAATTACCGGAGAAAACAAAGGTCTTGAGGATAGGAAGCACAATTTTTGCATCTTCCCTGAAAATACTATTGAAACAAATATTTTTACACACCCCTGTCTAGAGTATGTGAGACCCAATATGAAAAATATGCAAAAATACTAGAATATCATTCAAAATGCCCACTTGTTCACTCAATTAAACCATTTTTATGTTCAGTGTTTTCTGCTGTATAAAAAGAATATATTAAAGAACATTTCCTGCTTTTTCACACTTGCAGTTATTTTTTCTTCAGACAACGCTGGGAATTGTGTTAATATTTTATTACATTCAAAATATCTTGCAATATTTAGAAATACATGCAGATATCCTATGTGTATTTATCTCTTAAAAGTCTCCTGAAAGACAATGTCTCAAAAAAGATGAATTTTTCAGCTTTTACCGATTTTTGATTAAATTTAGGGGAGGGTGAGTTGTCAATCTTACATTTGTTTTAATAGAAGTTAGATATGACAATAAATGACCTCTAGTGGCCAAACTGACTGCTCATTGCCTCCCCAGGTAAAAGATGGGCCCTCACCTCAAATCCCAGCTTTAATTGACTTGATTAGCTAAAAATGACCTCTGGTGTCCTCCAAGGTCAACTTCATGTACACCATAACCTTTGCAGTGGGAAGATGTGCCTCTATGCCGAATTTCAGCTTCTTAAATGAAAAATGTAGCTCACAGTTACTTCATTTGGCTAGAAATGACCATAAGTTATCTTAAGTGACTTCTAATGACCTCTGAGGTTGACATTGGGAAGATAGGAACATGAACTTATTTTACTAAAGAAATATCAAGTTTTTAAATTAGTTCAATGCATTCAACTGAGCGCTTCTCTACTAATAAAACATTATACAGTGAAAATATCAGCTTAAAATCCAACTGAGTGCTGTATGTGCTTCCTGTCTCTTATATATACGAAGTGTTACTCGGAGTTTGGAGAATTCGGTAATAAAAAATATCATTTACCCTAAAATTCTCCCTCGAAATAGTTCCTTTGAGCATATTTACGGTAATCTTACAAAAGGTACTGCTAACAAATAGTAGTAGTTGCAACAGTCCGTACTACATTTTTTTCGTGCTTGCTATTCAAGTCCCGAAATTTTGTAATTGCAGCTCATTACACATACACACATATGTATATGTATATGTATATATGTATATATTAATGCACTATATTATTTGAAACTTCATTTGAAATGACTTCTTGTCATCTGTAGAATGAGTCACTCAGCCTAGACAGCATAAGTAGAATAATGAATAAAGATAAAATGTGCTGCTGCAGGAATCGAACCTGTAAGCGATAGGATTACTGCTTCAACGTAGCGTCGTTTTTAACCATTGAGCTAAACAGCCCGATGGAAAGGCGAAGGCCCACATAATCGCTGGGCAGTTTAGCCCAATGGTTAAGAGCGACACTACGTTAAGGCGGCTACCTTATAAGTCGCAGGTTCCATTTCTGCAGTACCCCTATTATTTTATTGTTTATTCTACTTACGCTGTCTAACAGGAGGTCATTCCAAATAGAATATCAAATATGACACATTCATAGATGTTCTGTCGGATTATGTACCCATTTCTCATCATTAATAATAATAATGATAATAATAATGATGATAATAATGATAATAATAATAATAATATATATATATATATATATATATATATATATATATATATATATATATATATATATATATATATATATATATATATATATATATATATATATATTGGCATTTAGAAAAGAATATTTTATATGCTTATCCCAGACGGCTTCATCTAGAACAATGTTGAAAGACATAATTTGAAAAAAACAGTGTTTAGCTCACGTTCGACAGTCATGCAATATTGGACAAGGCAGCTATTATTTAGATTCTCTCATCTTTGTTTTCTTTTGCTGTGGTGGTTACAATACAATTTTTTTACATCGAAATAATCTTATTTCGCTTCCTTTCCATTTTTTCTTTTCATCTTCTATATTTTTATAAATAGCTTATCCTAAATTTCATGATGCTTTAGTATTGTCGAATTCTCCCCCCCTCTCTCTCTGTCTCTCGATATATACATATATATATATGTATGAGACAGACAGTCAGAGAGAGAGAGAGGACTTTCTTTTTTGTGCGAAGAGCTGCCGAGGAGAGTAAAGGTTTCAGTGAGTTTGCTCACAGATAAATTGAATAATAACTATAAATTTTTGATAAGGTTATATTCGAAGCGAAAAGGTTTCTTTCATAGAATTCATTGATTCTGCATGTATTTCCAACGCCGTGTGACTCTGAACATAACAATATCAAATTAAATTATTTATATTATCGAATTAAGAAACTGGAAAAGTGGACATGGACTGATGTACAAAACTTATCGATCTGTTTGTTTCAAATGACTTCAAATCATGAACGAACCTTATAAACATCGGAAGCAGACATTCAATCCAAATAGATTTGTCCTTATCTATATAAGAGTATGCAACGTCTCCGACCACCCATCTGTCACACTTCCGTCTATCACATTCTAAAGATTAAAAAAAATGCTTTGAATAGGGTAGGAGTAGAGGAAGGTTTTTCTTTGGAGCGGAATTGCAACACAAAGACCACGAAGGGATGACGAAGGGAATGGAAAAGTAGCTTAGGGGTACACGAAAGGGGCACGAGGAAAGAAGGACCGAGAAAGTAAAATGAGGTGGAATTAAATTTGCTTTTGAATATATATGTGTGCATGGATGTAGGAGTGGTGCATCGAGGCCACAATTTTTCAAATACTACACTATGAAACTCACAAGAGAATTTCTTTAGCTTTCCAACCCCAGCAATAGCAAATCCACCGATATTTTATTAGTATTGATGAGAGACGTTTTTCCAATACAATAATTGCAGTGACAGCACAGACATAGCAAGGTAGCACTGCTGGTGAGTTTGCCTTTATTTGTGGCATAGTGTCCAATTAAGACATACTTGATACATCTCTGCATGTTATGTGGATTCTGCGCCTTATACGTGGTTTTCTTAACCTTCAGCCTGCGACTCCTCAATTTTAATCCTAAAAATGGAAAATGTTTGCTTTCAATTTTGACCCCTAAAAGGAAAAAAAAAGATCACCTTCATTTTTGACCCCTAGTACCATCAATTTTCACCGATAAACTGTAAAAAGTCTCTCTTCACTTTTAGATCTCTGAGAGGTAAAAATTTTATCAGGATATAAGGTCAGGTAAAATAAAATATTTCCCTCAAAAATCATTTTCAGAATAACAGGTTGGGGAACAAAATTTTTCACCCGAAAAATGTCATTAAAAAAAAACAAACTACTTCTTAAAAATATTCTCGGAATAAAATTTATCTAATGAAGTCAAAACGTTCTCTTATCATTACACAACGTTATGTCTGGGTCTTACGGTAGTTGTACACAAAATAAGGGTCTAGTTCATCATTATAGGTATATCATAAATTGAACCGCCCCCTAAAACCTAATGTAACAGCGGAAAATCCCCCAAATTTATTTTATTTTTCGAGTTAGAGTATTTAGAGAGTAAAGCGCTGAAAACACTACCCACAGCGCAGTTTTCAATGTGTTGTGGTGACATACATAGCCACATTTTGGTAAAAAGTAAGTAATACTGGTAAAAGCAATAGAAAGCAAAACAAAGGTAGCTGTCCATTTTTAATTCACCTGTGGTCACGTGACCATATTCCTGAGAGGTGACGTCAGTCATTTTGAAGGCCTTGCCTCTCACAAATATGGAAAGATGCTAATCTTGATCTTTCCATCTCCGTTTGCCCCGATATATGTTTTATGCTAATGAAAAGATTCCAGGAAAAATGATTGGCCAACGGGTATTTTTTATCTAGATGAACTTGTTAATTGAATATCTGAAGAAATCGGGGATAAAAAAACAAACAAACTGATTTTTTAAAAATACTATTCGCTTCAATAATGATCGGCTCTGGGCAAAACTTTAATTCAATTATCAAAATGAGAGAAAAGCGATACGAAGATGTTATTTTGGATTTGACAAATCAAAAACAGAAAATCCACCTCGTTGTAAAATAAGATAGAATGTTCGTAAAATGCTG
The DNA here is from genome assembly GCA_963457665.1 of Thysanoteuthis rhombus. Lineage (NCBI taxonomy): Eukaryota > Metazoa > Mollusca > Cephalopoda > Oegopsida > Thysanoteuthidae > Thysanoteuthis > Thysanoteuthis major. The sequence continues at coordinate 1,126,867 of OY735234.1, read as the reverse complement.
TAAAATAATATGAAATATTTGATTTGATGAAATTTGTCGAAATCATTTTTCATGACTTGCAGACATTTGAAATATAAACATAACACTAAATTTAGAAAAAAATATTTTCCATGTCCATTTTTTCACCTTTTACGGGAAATGATTGATCATCAGAAAGTAAGTCCAAATTGAAATGATGGATAGGGAAGTATAGAGATGGGAGGAATCGGCTTCATATTATGCTGAAAAGATTTAATAGATAAGCCAAGCGGAGGGGATAATGGGAGCCTCTACTTAAGACTGTATTCATCGAACAATGTTTAAGTAGAGAAATTCTTTCTTTCTTTCTTTCTTTCTCTATCTCTTTCTCTCTCTCTCTCCCCCCCTCTCTCTCTCTCACACACGCACACACGCACACAGATATAAACATATATGAAATATTAGAAATAACACACAGGGGACAGTTAATTTGGATTGAGGCAGATGTACTATATAATCATTGAAAAATCCATATGTTTGCTGGGACAATTAGAGTCGAAAAATCTGATTTTGGCTGCTTATCAACTTTACTGTAACAACGAAATAACTATTTGAAATTCATCAGATGGTGCTTAAAGGATACCAAACACATTAGGGAGAGACCAGATAGAGATGAAAGATAGAAGGTTTGCCGGTAATACATGGCAGCGGTTAGCACAGTCATGGCTAACATGGAAAGATTCGGAAAGGCCTTTGTCCAGCAGTGGACCTGCAATGGTTAATGATAGTCGAATTTAAAAGCGCGCTCATACTTTGGTAACTGGTAAAAACGTATGATATAAGATTGCTGTGCACACTGACAACTAAAGTTCACTGTGGACATTGCTTTGAGATCAATCTCAATGTTTAAACAACTATTGTGAAGAGAAAAAGAAAACACGGTGATGGTAAAACATTAAAAAAATGAAATTCTGTCAGTGGGATGAGCAAAAAATAATATTGCACAATCGGATCCCTGAAACATTGTTCAGCTTTTCAGGTGAAGATAAGTCTAATATTTATTCAATTTTTTTCTATTTCCCATCAGTTAATTTGGTTCCTCAGGATTTTTCTCCAATAAAACTCAGAGAAAATGATTTGCTTAGTGGCTGGGGTGGTTGCATATTTCTCATTGGCGTTTGCAGACTGTTGCATATTCTTTATCCGGGCCAATGGTCAAGTTTAGAGAGCTGTCTGAAATACGAACGCTGATTTTCAAGGCAATTTGACAGCTATTGTCATACCCCTATTTCCACAATTTTGCACTGTTCCATACTAAGCTCAACTTGATTTCAAGATTAAAGGTAAAATTTCAGCCTTGTACCTTACTAAACTAAACTAAGTCTAAATTTTGTAATTATTTCTATTCTTATTGACAATTTGCAATTATTGAATAAATTCGAACCTGCATTTGTCTGACACACGAGGATGTGTAAAGCTTATCAAATTTGAAATTTGAATCTTATGAATATGCCGGGGCATTTGTGTCGTGATACTTCCTTCATCTTCGAAGAGCTATATGATAAATGGGCACCATTATCAATTGTGTATTCCGTTGCAAGAATAAATGCAGTCTTTTGGCGCCGTGCCTTGCTAAAACTCAACTTGGTCATTATCAAGAATTTAGACAACCATTTTGCCCTTTCAGGTGCTAAAAGCATAGTCACCAAGAATAAATGCAATCATTTGGCTCTTTACCATACTAAAATAGGCTTAGTCAACATCAAAAATCATTCGTTCGGCTTTGGTTCATACAAAACTGAACTTGAAAAATATCAAGAATAAAGGCAGTAGTTTGTTCCTCTGCCGTACCAAGCTAAGCTTCGTGAATATACTGAACAAAGATTCTTTGAATATTTACAATAGGCATGGTTATCAATAATTCCTTGGTAATCTTGGAATAAATTCAAGCTTGCATTTGTTTGACACACAAGAATGGGCAATTGCTTACTAAATTTGGAATTTGAATTTGTTGCATCAGTCGGATGTATTTATTTCGCGAAGGTGCCTTCATTTAAATGGGACAAATTATAATAAATGAGCACCATTGCCCATTGTGCATTCCATTAAAATACCCTAGACAAATTAGGACGAATAAATTCCTGACAAATTATACTTAGTCACACATTCTTGTACAGACCAATAGATATCGCTTGTACAGAAATAGATAACAAAGTAACGATGGTCTATTCCGGAAATTATTTTTATACATGCAAACAAATAGTTGACGTTGGATTGTTAAACGATAAAATAATTTAAAAAAACACAGGATTACAGGAAAGCTCTCAAAGAGTCGATACTGATGCCAACGCAATTGTCACTGAAATAAAATTAGTCCATGCATTCTTCCTTAGCCAATGGCCTAACTTTACTCAGAATACCATTGGGAACCTTTGAGATATTGTGTGGATCTATAGGTACTGCGACGTCAATTCTGTTTTCCTTGTCCACGACTACCAGGCCCGGTGTTCTCGGTTGGTTGGGGTGGTCGGTTTGAATGTCAAAGTCTGAGTGTAATTTATGGCTTCTATTTTCTAGGAATGTCTCCGGTATGTACTGATACCATTTGTCAGCATGATCAAATCTCAGTCGTTTGCTTAGTTCCCAATGTATAACTGTTGCTACCCTAACGTGTTTGCACTTGTACTCCTGGGATAGTTGTTTTACTCCACATTGGTGACATTTGCTATTTTTGTTTGGGTTCTGTCGATATTTGCCTTAACATAGTTTGTTCTGAAGCGTTCGTTCTGGGCAGCCATGATAAGTGATTCCGATTCTCTTTTCAGGTTTCCTTTGCGTAACCATGCCCATAATCTCTCAACTGCGATATTTTGTATCTGTATTTTAAATTCCCAGTGTAGTATTTTTTTCTTTCCCCATTTTCTCCCCTTGTTGTCTGCTTTGCTACTCCCTCCTACTTTTATGCTGTTTGTTGCACTCCTTGGGCGCTGTGTATATCTTCACTGCTTGCTTGTACTCACCTTTCTATTCCTGATTCCGCCTCTTAGGAATCTGTGTCATCTCTGGTGTGTAGAGTCTTGTGCATCATCATAAGCTTTTTTGTTCGCCGGAACATTGACTGGAGTTCTTCCATCGTCCATCCAAGAAATGGATCTGTGTTTCTTACGACCAACACTGCCTAAATGATCATTCCTTTATCAATTTTTTGCTATTTAACGTGGTCTCTTATACTTTTCTGATCCTCTTGTAGTATTCCTTTTTTACCCCCTTTCATTTCTTCCCGTCTTATCGCGTCACATTCGAGAACACCGATGTAGTTATATCGGTCCGGTGCTGTTAATGCTGTGATATTTTCTTCGTTATCAACGGATTAGATTCCTTTTGTCTCTTTAAGTCGTGCTCTCTGTAATCATGAATTGACTGACTTTTCTCTTTGTTCTACAGAATTGGTATCCTTTATTATTTTGTCGATAATCTTTTTCGTTGTATCATGGTACAAATAGTACTGGGGACAGAGAGTCCCACTGAAAATATCCCTCTGTATCTTCAGCTCTGGTAAGTGCTCTCCTTTAGCTGTCAAGTCCACTTTCCCGTTTTTATTGGCTATGAATCTTGTCAGTGGGTGGCTAATCTTAAATATCTTGAGGCATTCGAGTATCCAGCTATATCCATGGAGTCAATCCATCCCATTGCAACAATTTTCTCTCTTTTCAATACTTCTTTAAGAATCATCCGGTCAATGTATAGCAAGTCAATTGTCCCTCTGGTTTCTTTACTGCATCCTTTCTATTCTTCTCGTAAGAGCCCCTCTTCTTTCCATGGAAATATATATTCGCTCTGCAATCTGTCCGGTCAGAATTTTCGACATTACTGGTAGGAAAATTCTTCTTCTTCTTCTTCTTCTTCTTCTTCTTCTTCTTCTTCTTCTTCTTCTTCTTCTTCTTCTTACTATTATTATCATTATTATTATTATTATTATTTGTGTTGTTGTTGTTGTTGTTGTTGTTGTAGTATGTTTCAGAGCTAGTCAGGTTTATATTGGTGATCAACGGAGATTGAGTGGAGCAAGTCTTTTGAAAATCCTTGCAGATCCTAGCAACGCTGTGGTCCAAAAACTCATAAATATCATTCTAATTCCTAATTAGCCTAATTTTGCATAATATCTTTTTGCCTCGATTTCAAATTCACCAGCTATTACAGGAGTGAAATCAACCTTCATGTTCCACATTTTCTTAACTCCTGGATACAGTCTTACTTTCCCCCTTTTTCCGTTTTCTTTCAATTTCATTTGTATTCTGCAAGACCAGCTAGCTTACCATCATACTATAATGATGTCCCCATGCATACGTGTTATATCGATATCCATGATTTTAGACAGAGATGTGCGCGTGTTTAGAGCTGTCTGTATATTTGAAAGAGATGTTGTGTTCTAGATTACATATACATCATTCTCTCGCCTTGCATATAAAGTAGTTCACATGATCTGATGCTTTATCGTTGCCAGGCAGGAAAAGAAGAAACAAGCTATGAAACAACTGACAATGTCTAGCGTCAGCTCTCGTCTAAAATTGCCGTCGAAATATCTACTTCTTCTCTTTCCCCGGTGACTACTTTCCCTGTCCACCTGTCTTTGTCCGTTGCTTTTTCAGCTGCCTGACCCTCTACAGACACCGACAATGTTCATTAATGGAACGGAATACGTCAATCATAGAAGCAGGAACGTCCTGCATTCCTTATAAGCATTGTAATACCTTTTCCTTCCGATGGACACTAACTGTGCTATATGTTTTCCGTTGTTCCCTTGGAAAATGCAGTTCCTAGTACCATAAATTATGGATTTTTCTAATTTTTCTTTGTCATGAGTTTTCATACTACCATCATTACAACAATATCAACAATAAAAACACCCACTCTATAGCGATGACCACCAGACATCTGTTATGAACATGCAAACGCATTACAATGAATAATAATAATAATAATAATAATAATAATAATAATAATAATAATAATAATAATAATACAGAATCCTGATTCCGTCAAATTGAAAATAGACAAATCCTAAAAAAGTAATTGTCGGTAAACCGCATCACAAGTGAATGTAGCTAGCTTACCCAAAAGGAAAATGAAAAAATACAGATTCGACAGATTAGGAACACTGATACGTTGAGAACCGTAAAAACTACTTGAGATTGACCATGTATACTTATGATATCAACATAAACCGGAAGGCGTCGTAGAAAAGAAAAAGAATTAGATACTCTGGGAATACAGGATTTAATTGTCGTACATAAGGGAATGACGGCTTGCCAAATCATAGATGTTCTGAATGAAAAACAAAGACATGCCAAGACTTAGCTAGTGAGCTGAAAAATGTGAAGCACGAAGTTCAGGGTAGTACTAATAAGACAAGGTGCACTGGGAATTACCAATGACACTGAAAAGATTAGAGGAGCAGGAAGATAAGGAAGGATTGATACTATGCAGACCACAGCACTACTGGGTCGGCACTACTTGGGAGAATACTGGGAATATTGGACTTACGACCTCCGGTCATCAGCAATGGTCATACAGCAAGAATGAAGAAGTCATGAGTTAGTAAAGCTGGGAAAGATTGGTATAGTACAAACCACAGCCCTACTATGAAACGCGATGACAATGAGAGGAAAACTGGAGACCTTAGGAGGAAGTGTCACTTGGCATCCAGCAATGATCACCAGACAACTAAGAAAGTGAAAAACACAGTACTGAGAGGAGAGCAAGAGACTTTTTGTCACTTGGTCTCAGGCAATGACCACCAGACATCTTGTGTGAACCTGCAGAAATTATGATGATGATAATAATAATAATAATAATAATAATAATAATAATAATAATAATAATGATAATAATAATAATAATAGAATATTTTTAGGTGAGAAGAATAATTCAGATCACAGCAGTGTAGAAACTTATCTAACAACTGGGAGGGTGAGTGCTGGAGATTTGAGGAGACTTGCTGTCACTTGACCCTCAACAAAAATCATTATGAATATCTGACAAAAAGATACACGCAGTTATGTAACACAACGGTTTATGTGATTTTACTGGTATGAAATTATATTCAAGTTCGTCGCTGGTGATGACAATTGTTTCATGTACTTATCAAGAATTCCATACAAAATTACTTGGAATTGGATCTTTCCACTGACGTTCAAATTTTTATCAACACAGGTAGAATAGACAATCGTTGTTTGGTACTGTGGGTTAGGTTTCTAGTCATAACAGCTCTCAGTCGTAGCACACAACTGTGGACCAAGGTCTGGGTATTACAAATTTGTTTGTTATCCAGACATTGCCACTTTGGGGCCCCGGAGCCCAGGTCAGTCATTATAAAAGTAGAAGTTGGCATGGCTGGAAATCAATTCAAGGAAAAAGCCCACTTGAGTATTCATAAGCGTAGGCGGGCCTTTATCATTAGATATACGAATTAACTATTTCCCATATACATGTCCAAGTGGGTGCGTGGAACGTTCTAACTAGATTGCGATGTCACTTGGGACCAATGATAACAATCCCTGGCCGGGGGAAATTTTTTATTCCAGGGCTCCTAGATTCTTCCAAACCCCCAAGCGAGGCGTATGAATATATGCAAGTTAGTTCGTTGGTATCGGAGTCTTCGCAGTTTCTCTGAACCCCAGACGCGTGTTACAGTTGATCGCATTTTTCTCTACATCCGGGACCTGCTAAAAGGAATGTTTTAATAGTCCAACCGCACAAGTTTAAGACGAAGAATAAACATTACCAGCATTCAGTCCAACAGCCTATATTAACAAGTGCCTTATTCAATGCGCTCACCAACTCAGTTGGCCACCATCTTCTAACACAATTGTGTTATTTCCAAATATATATATATATATATATATATATATATATATATATATATATATATATATATATATATAGCAGCGACCTGAGTCGTCAGTTCTAAGAACGGAGAAAACACTTCAAAATCGCATTGCAATAAAAATTCATTCACGATCTTCATTTTTTAAAAACATTCAGAATGAATTATATCTTAATAAATGAAAATTATTTGTGTTTACCTTTTTTTAGTAAGTTGTATCAAAAATGATTTAAATAAGATTCAGAGGAAAATATTAGTCTATTTTATGCTAGAATAACCATCGAATTGTCAATTTTTGAATTCTATAATTCAATTTGAGTTTGGTCAGGTTATTACACATACAGTTTAAGGAGTCGCTTTATAAATCGCTAAATTACGATTCAAATCACAGTTTGAAACCAAATCGAGGATCCGTAGTAACATCCACTAACTAATGGTTGCAGATTCAAAACATACCGGACGATAGGAGTTGCCGAAAAAGATAAACAATAAGTAACATTCGCTTGTTGATTATCCAGTCTAAAAACAAGGTTTGGACGCTTTGCAGTTGAGTAATGAATTGTAGGTTAGTCTTGCAGACCTTCAGTTCTGTAAAGAGCTCGACATCTTGTACCAGGTTAAGCTCAGATGTCCTGGGTGGGCCAAATTATTGTGTACGTCATACCAACACCAGAGGTCGGTTTCCAGCCTTTAAAAAGCTAGCATCTTGAACGCCAATTTTCAAGGCCCTCCACTTGAAATTTGGAGGAACACAATCGTAAACTCATGATCCAAGTACCCAACAATCACAAAAGTAGGTCGACTAAAAAAAGCTATTATTCACAAACCAATTTTCCCAACTTAATATTTTCTTCGTTCATTCATTGTCTGTTCTTCATCTATTTTCCTTTGTCAATTCTTTATTTATTTCTTATCTCTCATGTTCTTGACATAATCTATAAATTTAATTTCTTGGACGGCTGGAGTTGAGCTATAATTAACAAGTTAATCTCACGGGACCGTATGCAATTAGGTTGTTATACATGAATTGTCACTTTTATATAGTAAGATGAAGGATGATATAAACAACAAAAACGGCAAATATTTAATCAAAATATGATCCATTTGAAGCAATAACCTTTTCCCGGCAATCTTCCAATGATATGATGCCATCTCTATGAAACTGTATATGTATAATAATCTCAAATTCAGTAGAAGTACTAATCATGGCTTCCCTGATGTTGAACTTTTTATTACATATATAAAGTTCAAAATTCTTGAAAAGAAGTGTCAGGTGGATTTGGACGATGCAATAAAACTTTATATCTTGATTCTTGCAGCTTAGACATAGTAACCTGAGTAGTGTCGGGTCTGGAACTGTCACAAAGCATTTCATACAATTCATGTGAGACCCATTTTCAAACTTTTCAATCTGTTTCATTGCCTGAAGATGAGTGATATGGTCGCCGTTGAAGTTCTAAAGTCACAAAGATATGCTCTAACTGTTGTTCGGAGGTCATTGGCTGCTGAATAGGTTTGGGCCCCCGTCGAGGCTTATTATTGGGTTCCATATTTACAGATATAAAGAGAGACTATTCAAGTTAGTGATACCTTATTTCGGGAGCCAATGATTTTCGTACAAAATTGACTTCTTCAGAACTCAGAATATTTTCTTTACAAGATTTTGTGGAATTTCTAACTAGTTTGGCTTAATCACTGATTTGTCGGCAACTGACCGACGCTAAGATTAGGTAATCCTGTTGTGGCCACGTATAGATTTGCAGCCGCTTTTTACTGATTATTTTATTGCGTTACTATGAGCAACAGATGCTAAATTCATATTGACAGCACTCTCATGATGGCGATATTATGGAACTAGTAAAGAAATGGACGCGCTCAGAGTATTTGTCAAATCTTATTAATTTATCACAAATTTTGGAAACAGCACCTTGCTACCAATTTGGATTATACAATGAGTGGTTATGGTGTATCTTAAAGCAGGAAAGTATAAGTAAAAGGTGATACAAAAGACAGAGAATTCTTATCTAAGTTTTGTTTGACGATGCAAACCATATACAACAATACAGAGGACTTTAGATACCAGAAACAAATCATCTATATTATTCCTTGAAATCATCTTTTCGTAAAGTTGATATAGAGGCAATTATAGTATTTACTAATGTAATGATGTCAGTTACAAAACGCCAATACAATATAATACTTTTTGATTTAAACATCATCATCATCATCAACTACTAAACTACCTCTTTTTTTATCTCTATGATTTGTAGAATAATGTATCAAACCGATTTTTCTTCTTTTCGTCGTTGTCGTAGTGTTAGAATCACCAAAATACAACTAAAATATATCTAGTTTTGGTTGTTGAGTTTTTGTTTTATTCAAAATTTTGATTAGAGGGAGAATAAGAAGTTGAATCAAGAATGAGGTTCCTCCTTCATTCAAATGGTCTGACCACTGCATGATGTAAGGCCCAAGGGAAATATGACCATCATATTTCTGCCGACCTTGACGCCCACCTAGTGATATCTGTACGGAGAATACTGATAGATAATTTTAGATTATAATACATTTAAACTTTGGAATACGCGGAATTTTTTGAACACATTTATATTTGAACACTTTGATGTATCGTTAGCTGTAGATATCATATCTATATCATATAATATGAAGGGATTCTTTGGAATATGAAAGTTATTTCAATCGTTCTCCCACTCTAAAGAGGTCGAAAAATACTGCTCTAAGCTATAAACCTTTTAACGCTTTTCAGTTCTTTCATACCCAATTTTTCAAACCTTCAGCACATTGGGAAGCTAGAAAAGGTAGCGACGCCCTCAAAGTATAGAATATATACTTTTATTTGCATTTATGATCCGAACACGATACTTTTCTTTTAATCTGTCGACCAAAACTGAGACCAAAGTTGTCAAAATAGCTTTCTTCAGTTTTCAGGTTGGTCTGGCTGGCTGACACTATATGAACGTGTCGCGCGTACAGATCACACCAATGGAGCAAGAGGGCTAAGAATTTAAACATTTCTTATGAAAATATTATCATATGTAGAATTTTTTTCTTAATAGGGGGTTCAATTTGCAATTTAACTTCCTGCTAAATTTATCCCTTGGTTCATATCCGGTAGCATTTTCATTTGCTTTTCGAAAATTCGGACCTCTTAGTGATCACAGTCCAAAAAAAGGCAAGAGAAGTAACTTATTCATCGATCGCCTCTTTTTCCATTTTTTATTGATCACCCCAAAGCAAGATGCTGCCAAAAGACGTCGGTAAAGTGACGGTCTCTATTGAGCGACTAACTAGACTAACTAGTTACTTGGGTCCCCCTCGAAGAAACTCACGCAAAGTCTGCTTTGAGTAGTTACTCATGTCCTGTAGAACATGAATTTGAAGGAGGATATTCGTGTGAAAATATATGAACAAACATTCATAAGAATTCTTAGTCTTAGATCTTTCTGGAAGGTTTCCAACGTGATAGGATTACATTTGAACAATATGTCTCATCTACTGAGTAGCTCCTCCAGATTCTTGTGTATAAAACCTACAGTCAAAAGAAATAGAGGGTGCACTTTAGACGTTTAAATTGGATTTCCTTCTTTGATTCGTCATTGTGGTTTCTTACTACGAATGTGACAAAAAAAGGATAGATATTCATTTTCTCGAGTGGCAGAAGTAATAAGGTAAATATTTTATTGATATTCGTATAATACCCATTGTGTTGCTCTTACTATACCTAGGGGTGGAAGAACTCAAGGGAGTTGCCGGAAACGACCAACACAACCCACATCTACTTGGAGAAAAATTCCATCCCAACTCATTTCACTGTTTTGCCTTTCTTCTTTTCCGGCAGCCGAATTCATCCATTCTCTTTTAGCGATTATCTTTATTTCACTCTCTATCCCTTTGCCTACTCCTACTGTGTTTCCCTCTCCGTCTCTCTAACTTTTCTGTGGATTTTTTGTCGCAATTCCATTCTAAGAACCTCTCCTCCACCTACACCCACTTCACCGTATATTTCTTTAATTTTTAAAGTGTGTTTGGCGGACGGATTATAGTGTGACAGACAGACGAACGGGTACGTTGCTGATTATAATAGAGTGCAAGGCGATGGTTAGCTATGTAGTCTCACCAACCATTTGTAAATAATGCAGTGGGTTCAATCCTCACTAGGTGCCCAACTGCCGTAGCCTTGTTGTAGAATATCATGAGTTAAGTCAATATCTATAACCGATTACAGATTTTGTTCAGACAATGGGATCCATCTTTCATTTTCTCAATGTTAACATAATAACTAGGACGATCGATTTTCCAACTCTGATTAGGTTTATAATTTGTTAAAAAAGAAAATATTTGGAATACTATGTAATAGCTCTATTCAGTCAGAAACGCTTAAATTAATTCCTGGCCATTGATAATCCCTTCTTGATTTGCATTTCTATGTTAAAATCATTAGATATGCATTTACATTACATACGTAACAATATTCTGTCAATGACGCTTGCCGCACATCCTTACCACTTACAATCTCTTTCTTTCTAATTTTCTGTTTATTTTCCTGTCCGTAACAATGAACCTGTCAACTTGATGATAACAATCTTGCTGATATAAATATGTTATACCCATCACTTGAAACAATGGAGAATTCAAGGAGTTCAGTCAATTTAGATTTGTTTTTTCTTTTTCGAATTTGTGTGTCTGGGATGGACGATTATCAAATGTTTTTTTTATTTGAGTTTTAAAGTCCAGTGTCGGACATTGATAAATATTTTTTTAATTTTTCGAATTTGAGAGTGACTTACAGGATCGGGAAAATTGAAAACTTGCATCGAAATTACTAACACTGGCCTTGGGGTATGGGGAAAAGTGTAAAAGAATGATTCAAACTGTAGAGCAACACTGCTATTTATTTGTAACAAATGCACTGCGACACCACGTATATATATATATATATATATATATATATGTGTGTTTGTGTGTGTGTATGCATATATATACTATATATATCTCATATATTATAGATATATCATACATGTTATATATAATATATGAATGTATATTATATGTAATATATATTACATATGATATTTATATTATATGTATATAACATACATAGATTGTATATGAATTATATCGTGTATAATAACATATATAATATATATATTATACATATATAATATATATAATGCTAAATATATATATATATATATACACACATTATATAAATGTACATATGTGTATATATACATATATACACACATATATGTAAATATATACACACACATATATGTGTACATACATTCATATGTGTGTTTGTGTGCGTATATTTGTATAAATATATTCATGTGGTTGTATGTTATGTACAAATATGTGTATATATATATATGTTTATTTGTATGTGTTTATGTATAGAGAAACATTTGATTTTCCCTCTTATTATACATGTATTTTATTTCATTTACATGTATTTCTTTGGAATGCATAGCATTCCATATTAAAGAAAAGCGTCATTAGAGGTAAATCAATAACAATGATTTAAGAAAATAGAATATATGATAATTAATCATATATATATATATATATATATATATATATATATATATATTGTTATTGATGTACAGTAAATGATCCTTTTCTAAAATATCTAATTCTACGTATTTTGAATCGATGCCTATGAATAGAAACATATACATATATATACATGCAGACTCATATATATATAATATATATATATATATATATATATATATATATATATATATATATATATATATATATATATATGGTGCAGATCAGGTTAGCAATACAGCATAATATGAAGCAACGTCTGACATGTGATGGGATTTATTTCATCGAGTACTTGATACATTCAACTTTATACTTCCTAAGTCAAGTTGTTTTAGGGTAGAGCTGGAAATATATATCAGCATCCTATCTCTCTTTCTCTCTTTCTCTCTCTCTCTCTCTCTCTCTCTCTCTCTCTCTCTCTATATATATATATATATATATATATATATATATATATATTAGTGGACAATAAGGAATTAGAGAAACTCAGGATCGGAAGTATATGGAGAATTTATTTAGTAATTAATCAAATAGTTAGTATGCTACACATGTTTTGGGAGAGGTTCCTATCTTCACTTGTATGTATGTACCTTTGAGTGGTAGAAGGGTTGGGTTTCTATAGAAAAAAAATTAGCATCTGATGTTTTGCTTCGAAAGAAAAAAAGGGAAATTCAAATTGAGGAATCGTGGGTGGTCACTGTAGTACGTCTGGACATTGTTTTTATGTCTATGAATTAAACTGTGACGGTTTGGTTGGATCTTTTGTCGTGAGATGTAGCAACATTTATGGTTATTTTATTGGTTTGCCCGGTCAGATGTGAGCAATCTTAAGAACCGGTTGGCATGGATATTGGGGAGAAACGTAATGGTTCAAAGTTATGCTCAGTGGGTACTTAGTTGGACGCTATCTCTCGTAGTGATCAGAGTTGTGAGATATAGGTTAGTGTGGGGAGCTTGTTATGTACGATCGAGTATCAGTTGGGAAATGCATCATCTGTATCCTTAATGGTTATTGTGGATTTTCTGGAAAGTTAGATTGCTTTGAATAGTAAAATGGACCATACATACGTGTGTATAAGTAATGGTCTGGGTGACTATGTGTGAAGTTCCCGAGGAAAGGAAAGTTAGGTATGAATAGGATAAGATGAGTTTGTAACGTTGTAAGAAATAAGAGTATATGGTATTAAAGGGGTGTTCAGGCCTGAGTAGAAATATATATATATATATATATGTATATATATATATATATATATATATATATATATATATATATATATATATATATGGACTATTGACATATAAGGATTAATAAACCTTACCACCAAAAACTTCACTCCCGAGTCTGTCTCACTCTCTAAAGTACACATTATATATATATACATATATATATATAATCATAAATTGCGTTATATCATATAGAAACTCTTATTTGAAATGATCTCCCGTCATTATACGGTAAATGCATCACTTGGCCGAGACAACGTAAATAATATAAAAAAATTAAAGAAAATGGAGCTACTGCAGTAATTATGTAACTGTCACCTTGAAAAAACCCGAATAAAGCAGATAAGGACAGAAAATAGATGAGATGAGAATTCGAAGTCAAACCAGTTATTTGTGCCTTTGTACTACCGGCTGCTGTTTAGCTCGATTGTAAGAATCAACGATACGTTAAAGCGTCTACCCTTTTGGTTGTAGGTTCGATTCCTGTAGCAGCTCCATTTTTTAATCTTTTTTTCTATACACGTTGTCTTCGACGGGAGATCATTTCAAATAAAAGTCACAATATAACGCAATTAATAGTCATTCTGTCGGATCATGTATCAATATATATTCACATGGATGAACATTCAATAGAAATGACACGAAGAGTTACGTCTGTTCCTATACTTATTCAACCCTCATCGTTAAATATATTTTTGGGATAACCTACGTAAGTAAGCCCTGATTAAAAAATAAACAATATTCATATCAAAATAATATCAATATACGCTACACATAATACCCGCAGTAACATGATAAAATAACTGGTTTTTCTTTTAAATCCCCAAACTGTTACCTGGTAAACAACTGATGATCCCAACAAGAGAGAATTTTTACTTTGGACTATAAAAACAATGTATGTGCGAAACAGGGGGAAAACTCAGGATTTAAATTGCATTGACAGATTTTAGGGAAATAAGTGACTGAAGTGATACAAAAGATTTTGGAGAGGTTTTTTTAATGTTTAAGGGTTTAAAGCTGCAAAGCTTTCTTAACTATATGTATATATATATATATATATATATATATATATGTGTGTGTGTGTGTGTGTGTGTCTATATGTCAATATTAAGAGGGAAGATCAAGTCTGTTTCTCTTTTTCTTAGCCATAACCATACAATACATGATTGCTATTGGTAAGTAGGTCGCGTGTTTGTGTTGTTGCATTCGGTTTAATGATTGTAATAAATACCGACATAAGTATTACATCTGTTTGTACAAGTTACAACCAGTGAAGGAAATATTTTTAGCCTCTTACCTGAAAAAGAATGATATTTTCTTGACGTAATCCACAATCTCAGCGCATCCTGCTTTGCAGACTTTCAATTGTACTTATCCTGATGGATATTTGCTGGACAATTTTAGCATACAGACATATTCATGGAGCTCTCAATGATAAAAAGGCAAAACTCATTAGCACAGACTATTGTAAGAAATAAAAATAGTGGATACACTGAGAAAAACTAGATCGTTTGGTTTTAGTTATTTTGGTCACTGCAGGCGCCACTTCGAAAAGAAACACAAGAAAACCGCTGAGTCAGCATTTCTGAGACTAATTATTTAAGTTTTGAATTGCTCACTTGCTGAAAAAAGAATTTTAGGTTTTGTAACACTGTTCTCTTCGTTTCCAGCCTTTTCCGGACGCTGAACGAGGAATAGAATTATCCTGGTTTAGAATCAATGTTGTCTGTCTCTCACACCGGATGTGAACCAAAACTGAAAAGCCCAGCTTACTCTGCTATTCATCCAAACCTTGAAAGAGAGTAGAGAGATTGATTTATGCTTTAACCAAGGGCATTAGAGTTAAGTGAACGCCAACAACTGGAGTTTGCACTCGATTAAACCATTCTAACTGTAAGGTTATCCACTCATCTTAGTATACGCTAGAAGGACTAATTGTTTTTAAATTGATAGTTAGGGAGAGCGTGCAGCGCCATACGCTTACAAATTAGGAGGACTTCATGAAGATCAGTATTCGAAATCCAGTCTTTTATATGAATTCGAACTTCAATCATGAACGCCCATTCTAACCTTCCCGGCTCCGAATTAGGCCATGTTTAGTTTTGCTTAGAGTAATAGGCAAATCGTCTGTAGAACTGGTTTGATAACGATTGCGCTACTGCAGATCGGAAATGTTGGTTTGCTGCGAATTCAAAAACTCAAACTCAATTGAAGTTGCTCCTTTATTGCACAACACGGAAGGCAATGAATTTATCTCCATTTCTCAAACATACCATTGGTATTCAATCATTGTTTCAGTTTACGACTTTTTTTACGAGGCTGGGTGCTAGCCCGATGCCGTAAATAGGCTGCCTCACAGAACTAAATGGCTCCAACTGCCTTGGTATTATATCTTTGGCTGGTGGTGGGGTAGACTATATTCATACCTCTCCCAAAGGCATTAGTGTGAAGTGAACGCAAACTGCCCCAGTCCGAGTTTGAACTCGGTTCATCCATTCCATTTTTTGTACTATTAATCGTTAAACCAAGTGCACCTCCCAGTGCAGTTGACCATCAGGCTATCAACATCTCATGATTATCATCCAATAAAATGGTAACGTTCTGGGGTAGTGACTATTATTTTCTAATTGTATATTTATGAATTGTAAATAGAATTCTACGTTGCAATGAGCAACATCACGTGGGAGCCATTGGTTAACCACCGGAAGGAGTTGATGCTAACAACGAACATGAAATTAGGCCTTATAAATTAAGATAAAGAGTTTTCAGTCTTTAAGTACTTTCCCACGGCTGTCTGATTTTGAAATAAGTAAATTATAAAATATCAATGTTCTGATCACAAAAGCAAAGTCTGAGTGGAATCATAGCCATTGTCTATTCTAACTAGACATAATCAATAAGAAAAATAACACTACACTAGCATTCATCAATCAATCATCATCATCAGTCTTTTAGCGTCCGTCGTTGGACATAGACCTTCCCCAGGATTTGCCACACTTCTCTATCATGGGCGTCACGGAGCCAGTACTTCCTGAACTTATCTAGTTCATCTCTCCATCTAATATTTTGCCGGCCTCGGTTGCGCATATGGTCTCGGGGAATCCATGTTGTGAGTCGTGATGTCCATCGATTGTCAGCCATTCTTGCAACATGGCCAGCCCACCGCCATTTGAGATTTTTTATGGATTCTATGATGTCTCTAACTCTTGTCTTTTCCCGGATGTGTTGTGCTGTTTTGTGGTCTCTCCATGTGAGGCCCAGCATTATTCTTCCATGTGCACGTTGCATGGTTCTCAGCTTACGGGTCTGTTTCTTGGTTAAGTTCCATGTTTCAGCTCCATAAGTGACTATTGGGAGGATGCATTGGTTATACACCCTTCTCTTTAGGATTAATGGGATCTTATTATTTTTGAAGGTTGAGCTAGCTCTGCCAAAGGCTTGCCATCCTAGTGTGATTCTTCGCTTGATTTCTTCTTCTTTTGAGGGTCTCATGGAGATTCGTTGCCCTAGGTAGATGTAGTGGTCTACTTTCTCGCATTACCCGGAAACAAAAGTAAAAGATGTAAAATATTGCAGTGTTATTCGTTTTATTTTACCGGCTTCCTGCATTCAAAGAATATATATGCATGTATATATCCAGTCAAATATTAGATTTTAAAAACGATGCAAATATAATACTGTATTAGAAGCTCTGATATTATGACCAGGACACCGTATACCAAAGCAGCAAATTGACCATTATAGAGCTTTGGCGAGTCGAAGTGGGCGGTAGTCCTCCAAATACAATTGTAAACCATTCATCTTATGGTTGCATATACCAAAAGGTTTCCGCCTCGATCAAGAAATTGATGACTTAGGAATATTTTTTGAACAAATACTTGGACCCCTCCAATTGGCACTTAGCAATGTAACTGAACATTATTTCCAGTTACAGTGACAAAATGACGCTCATATTTTGGGAAGTGGTTCCGATCGAGAACTGACATCGTTCCTCAAACCAACAACTTTTCAGCCCCCCCCCCCTCGTTCTGTCATGAACAAATATTTTGTATATGATACTGGAAATGATGAAAACAAACGGAAGTTTTCAACGTCTTCAGCAATTTTTTTAAATTTTCATCCGATGAACGTCAGGATTACAGACGGCCATGACCCTTGACCTTTGATCTTTTTCCAAGTTTCTATAAGGTTGCATTATTTCATGATCAGATTGAATCCGGGTTTAGAATTTTAAAAAGCAGCTGCTTTTCATTGATTGGGTCAAATACTTCTGACAATTGAAAAATTGAATGCGATTAACCTAGATTTGTAAGAATACATATATATATATATATATATATATATATATATATATATATATATATATATATATATGTGTGTGTGTGTGTGTGTGTGTGTGTGTGTGTGTGTGTTTGGTCCTTACAGAAAAAAGAGAAAAACAAATGATAGGCTCAACTGATTGAAACGACTGTCAGATGAAGCTTTACTAACAGATGAAATGAAAGGAATTAAAGAGAGTTTGACCAAGGAACATAGTAAATTGAATCCACAATGGAAAAAATGTTTATTCACTATCCTCCCCCTGACGATGACCAAACGGTCGAAACAGTTTAGGAAAATATATAAAATATGTAAGAAAAGAATGAAATAAATTAATATTTCATTTTCACACTCACTATGAACCTATGAATTTTCCATGTAAACGCTCCTTCTTCAGGCTTGGGTATGCTTTAGTAGGGTACTCACCCATCATAAACTTCTATACAATGCTCTTCCAACTCCAGAATGGAGTACTCTTGTGGATGGGGAATTGTGCTTAAGAAAATATATTGCTTAATTCGGTTCAACTGACTGTCTAATTCTACGTAGGATGGGAGTATGTTTGCCTCTGGGTCTGAAGCTACGGTTTCAATCCTAATCGCAGTACTGGAAGGGATAATGGATAGTCTATAGCCACACTGAAGGGTTGTAATACAACGAAACAGCTGTCTGTGGATGACACAATTATATATATATATATATGTGTGTGAATGTTTTGTCTCTGTGTGCATAATGACTATAGACAGTAGTCATTACCTGTGGAAAAAGTCAAGGTTACGATTGAATTGCAATGAGATTATCTTTTTAAAAAGGAAATATTTACTTTCGGGTGGTAGCAATCATCACACACACGTTCACAGACACATAAACACACGCACACACATACACATATACATATATATCTTCAGAAACTCTATTTTCTTCAATCGTTTATTCTATTTACATTGTCTTGGCTGAGTGATAAATTAATCGTGTGATGACGGGAGATCATTCAAAAAAAGAGATCCTATATAACAACACAATTTGTAATCATTCTGTCGGATCATATATATCCATTTCTTAGCACGTAAATGTTGCGTTGAATAAATTGGATGTAGATCGAAGAATAAGCGTGATGAGAATTTCGGAGATAAAACTCTCATTAGGGCCTTTGCGTTAAGGGTGCCTGTTTTGATCAGTGGTAAGTGCAACGCTGCGTTGAGGCGGATATCCTATTTGTCGCAAGTTTGATTCCTGTACCAGCCCTATTTTCTCCGAATGTTCATTCTGTTTACGCTGTTTAGGCCAAGTGACACATTAACTGAGTTATATATATATTACATATGTATATATAAACAAAATTAGAGTATGTAAAGATTTTTCGGATATTTGTTCTCATCTTGGTTCATTTTTTGAACCCAACTTTTCGGCCAGTGTACCCTACAGTTGTCTTCAGGTGATGAATGGATGTATTTTTTACCATCAGGACGAAAAACCACCCGCCCCATTGGTTGCATAGAAACGTTTGCATTCCATTGTTTGATGTCGGGTGTGGTTTATTTTTTTGTTTCCAAAGTT
This sequence comes from Thysanoteuthis rhombus, assembly GCA_963457665.1. NCBI lineage: Eukaryota > Metazoa > Mollusca > Cephalopoda > Oegopsida > Thysanoteuthidae > Thysanoteuthis > Thysanoteuthis major. The sequence goes on along the minus strand of OY735234.1, from coordinate 1,107,348 downwards.
GTTAGCTACAATCGGTGTCAATAACTAATTGGAACTAACGACTATGCAAACAAAAAATCAACCACACCCGAAATTAGACAATGGAATGCGAACATTTGCGAATGATGAGACGGGTAGTTTTCTGTCCCGATGATAAAAAAAAAATGTACACTCATTCACCTGAATGAAGACTGCCGTAGGGTACAACGACCGAAACTTGGTGTTCAGAAAATGAACCAAGATGAGGACAAAAGTCTTCAAAACTTTACATAATGATATTCCTTCATCTAAAAAAATTCAAACAGAAAATGAGAGTAGACTGTACGTAAGAATTGAGATAGTTAACAATGTATGAAAAGAATGAGATCATTCAATGGATACAGACAGACTTATATTGACTGATACAAACAGATAGAGTGACAAATATGAACTAAATGAGATATGAACAAATCGAAAGATAGGCAAACAGATATGAAAGATTTGGAACAAAAAGACATATAAACGTATACCTGTAAAACGTATCCTATACATTTCAAAAAGTTGATTTTGACGTATTTCTCAAGCCTTCAAATAGAATTTGTATCAAAGATTTTTGTTCAAAACTTTTAATGTTCAATCTTATTTCAATTTTTTAGAATTTTTGTATTTTTTCTCTAGTCCAAGTTCTGTCAATTTTGAATCGGTCTAAGTATGTTGAAATAAACTATTTTAAATGTATCGGATACTTTTTACACTCAATGTAGATTCGAACAGGTCAAGTTATACGGATGCTTGTAAGGATATTGTCACGAAATATGACAATATATTGTCCCTCGCTACCATGTAATAACATTAATGCTAAACTGGAGACTTAATTTCCAACATTGTTCAAAAAGTACGGATGGAAGTACGACTAATATGAATTATTTTCCGTTTGATCTGGTTTCATTTCATGTACGAATTCCCTTATTTCTTTCATTTTTTTAAACATCATCCGGCTTGGGGTCATGTAAACCGTACTTCCATAAAAATGGCAGAAATTGGGTACCCACTTTAGCTCTGTAGTCGAATTGTAAATCGAACCCATTCGTAAAACATTATACATTTTTCTCGAGACTCCACATTTTTTATGATTCGAAAGTCCAATAGATTGAATGCACCTGAAATAGAAAGGAAAAAATTCTTCTAAGAGATCTATTTTTATGTTAAATAGGAAATTACTCAATTTTATGGTTTACTCAAATCACTGGATGTCAATAACCTCAACATATTCGCTATCAAATGCCAGATCTTGTTTTTCAAGTGTAGTTTAAAATTCAGAGGTCTCCATTCGCATAGAAACCAATTTTAGATGATCATAGAAAAATATATCAATGAATTTTCCTCTTTTGAATACGAAATGGAAGGCTAGAAGAACTTAATGTTAGCAGGACGCATCAAAAGAAGAGAAACAGATGAAGGAAGTGACCTATTTGACAAGTTTGAACAAACAGATGACGGAACAATTACCGGAAAAAAAAGTTATATAGAATAGCTGAAAACAACAAAGAAAAGGAAGTTACGAAGAACCATGATCGCCTACACTTTGAGGAGATACGGTGCATAGAGACAGAAATTTACTTATTTAGATGTGAACAGATTCGGGTATGAACTCAGGTTCAAGCTTTGACATAAACGCTGTCTTTAGTTGCTGAAAGGTCAATACGTGAGATCATCATCATCATCATCAGTCTTTTAGCGTCCTTCCCTAGGATTTGCCACACTTCTCTATCATGGGCGTCACGGAGCCAGTACTTCTTGAACTTGTCTAGTTCATCTCCCCATCTAATATTTTGCCGGCCTCGGTTGCGCATATGGTCTCGGGGAATCCATGTTGTGAGTCGTGATGTCCATCGATTGTCAGCCATTCTTGCAACATGGCCAGCCCACCGCCATTATGATACGTGATCTTAATCCAGAGATAGATTTATGATTTGAAAACATTTGCATAGCTGTGCAGAGAAACAGACACATTGTTCTACGCACACATACACACACACACACACACGCACACACACACACTCACTTATATATATATATATATATATATATATATATATATATATATATATATATCAGAGGCCGATTTCCTACCTCTGAGCTACGGAACTGGACGATCAGTAATGGCTAGATTTAAGTGATTTATTTATTTACGCAGAAAACCCCCATACACCAAAATGCTCTATTTCTGTGGAAGAGTATTGCATATGCTTGCAATGGATGAGTTACCTCACTTAAAAAGTGTTCCATCCTGAATAGAGGAGCATTAGTCATTGTGTCATCCACAGACAGCTGTTTCAATGTTTTACATCTCTTCAGTGTGACTATAGACTTTCCATTATCCCATCCAGTACCGCGAGACAGGATTGAAACCTTCGCTTATATATATATATATATATATATATATATATATATATATATATATACATACATATATATATATATATATATATATATATATATATATATATATAATATCTTTGTCATCTCAATACATTCAACAGTGTATTTATGTTTTACTTTCTCGACTTGTGGAAATTCCACGAGTATTGACGTCTAAAATATCATCCCTAGTCTTGCACACATATTCCTGCAATCAAAGTATATGATTTTGTTAAAGTAATTTATTACTTATACAATGTAATCATATCAACTAAAATGATATGCCAAGGCGAATGAAACTGATGATTTTGTTACCATCATCTATGCATATTTCTATGGTCTACTACTGCTATAAGTTGAATATTAGGTTTTAGACTTAATAATGAATGAGTGAAGGTTGGGCAATGGTGCTCCCATTTAAACATTAAGCACCTTCTGTCATTCTTACCCTTGTTTGTGATGCTGGTGGGCAGACAGCCAAGGTGAAAGTTGAATCCCTCCTGCCCCCCATTCAAGCAAAATCACGCTCATCCTCTCTTATCCTTGTTCATTACATTGCAAGAGTGGGTGTGGAGGGAAAAGAGAAATGATGAAAGATATGAGGAGACAATAATACACAGTCAGTCAGTTAGAAAGCAAAACCGTCGTATATCCATCCAAGCAGAATGATTTGATAATTTTCCAATTTCGTCCAAGAACAAGTTTTCATTTGTTTGTGTCTTTATATTCTTGGTCGTCATTCGCGTTTTCAGTTTTGAAAAATGGAGAATTGGGAGGTAACTAGATAAGATTCTTCTTTCATTTTTGTTAGTCGGTAATCATAAAAAATATTTTGAATTTTCAAAAATCAAACCTGAATGCTGTAGGACACAAACCAAAGGACCAGTTTAGCATAAACTTACATTGTGAATTAAACCCGTTAAAAAAGACCTAGACATAAGGAGTGGATATTTGAATACCTATCCCCAGACTCCATTGGTACAACCTATACACGTGATAGGTACTTAGCAAGCCAGACACCCAGGCAGAGAGTCAGACCAACTTGAAAACTTAAGTTGACAATTTTGGTGACAGTTTTGATTCGTGGTTTCTGATTGGTCGTCACCACTTCCGGCTAGATTCGAAGTTCGATCTGTTTTTCTAACTTCGATATTAGGAGCAAAATCAGGAGCAAACACACACAGGAATATCACGCATCATTTGATTTTTTATTGATATCATGTCATCAGTAAAGACGAATATTGTTTTTTTCCCATCAGTATAGGTACGAGGACGTGTCTGCATTTCTGTGTATGGGGACACGTATATATAAGTGTATTTATGCGTACATTGACACAGGGACATATATATATATATATATATATATATATATATATATATATATATATATATACATATATATATATGTATGTGTGTGTGTATATATATATGTGTGTGTGTGTGTGTGTGTGTATGTCTCAATGAGCGTGTATGTATATGAATGGATTTATATGTTCCTGTTATAGTTTGCATGGCATGTGTGAATGTATGTGAGGGTTTGTGTGTCAATATGTATGAGTATGAATGTTTTTTTGAGTGTGTGTGTGTGTGAGACTGAGTGTATGCGTTCAAATGCATCTGTAATTGTGCGCGAATATGTATACGTGAGTGGGAGTAGGTGTGAACGTGCGTTGGTGTATGTGTCTCTACAAGTGTGTGCGTGAGTTTACGTATGTGTTGATGAGTGCAAGTGTATGTGTGAGTGTGAATGTTTCTGTTCTTGTTGGAGGTATGTGTGTGTGTAAAAGTATATATGTGAATGTACGTGTAGATGAGAGTGATTGTGCTTACATGTTTTTGTGTAAATGTCAATGCAAGAGTGTGTGCGTATACATTTTTATGCGCGTGTGTATTCATGTGCGTACGTGTTTGTGTGTATTTGTGGCTGTGTCCTAATAACAATTCATATAGCCATTATCATAGTGTTTCTATGGTCAGTGAAGCATTTCTGCAACATATTTTACTGACCTTTACAATCTATATTTGAAACCGATACCTTTTATTACATGTTCAGGCAAAGATCTATTACAGAAAATGCTTCTGTAACCAACCTACGCGTTCAATCAAACGAAAAATGTGCTTTCTTTATTCGTCCCTCAATCAAAAGAGGCATTCCATAAAATTTCTTTTCTGAAACTTGAATAGCAAGGGCTCCACAAAATGGCACGTTCAACAAGAATTGCATCTTTATCCATTACTAATTTCATTTCACAAAGCCTATCAAACGTAAAGCATATACCGATATATGCCAGGGCTTGGCTATTCCTGAGAACTATATCATAGAAATTCAAAGATATCAGTGAGCATTTTCACGGATAATAATTAGTATATATATATATATATATATATATATATATATATATATATATATATATATATATATATATATATATATATATATATATATATAATACAAATCAGGAATGCAATACAATATAATATGATACAATATCTGAAGTGTAATGGGTTCATTTCATAAAGTGCTCGATACATTCAATATTAAACATCAAGTTGATTTAGGGTACAGCTTGAAATGTCTCCACACGGTTTGGACATCTTTGGGCCTGATGAAGTCCAAACAAGACAGAAACATAAACGTATTTGTGTAGCGAATCCTTATTCCATTATATATATATATATATATATATATATATATATATATATATATATATATATATATATATATATATATATATATATATATATTGCATTATATTATATTGAAAAGCTGCTACCTTATCGGATGCAGGTTCGATTCCCGTAGCAAAAATATTATCTTCGATTGTTTATCCTATGTTGTCTAGAGTTTCATTATAATATGACATAATTCCTTATCACTTCTGTAGGATCATATATCCATTTCTTGATATATATATATATATGCTTGTATTGGAATGTCAACATTGGAAGTCTTGTTAAAAATTTAAATAAATTTCCGACGCTTCTTCCAAAGAAAAATGGAGAGCAAAACCAATTGCAGGTAGGTAAAGTTTATGAGTTGACCAGTACTTAGTGAAACGGTTGTATGTTTTGACCAGTGACAGATGTTGTAAGAATGTAAATGGGTAGGATTCAATTTTCTTCTACCTTTGCCCACCTGCACACGATTTCATGGTAGTAACACATCCACGTTCTCGCTCCTACCCACTTACATTCCTATAACATCCGGCATCGGTCAAAACATATAACTGTTTTACGAGATAAACATCCATCCATTAATATTACACATCAACAATTCGAATTTCACTTAGAAACGCTCGTTTCCTTGTTTATCTTTTCATTCTTTTTGAGAAAGTTTGTTTCAGCGAATCGTCGTGATAAAAAATTTCAATAAAGCTTCCAATATTGCAGTTTTTCGTATTTTTTGATTATCCATAATCTGCAATATATATGTTTGTATTGTGGATGTGAAGTGATCCGACAGAATGAAGATGAAAATGACTATTGGAAGGGGAAGAGAAAATCTCAAGAGATAGGTGTTACAGTTGAAATTTTTTCTTCCTAAATTTTTCCGTAGGACGACAAAATACATATCAGCACCTCAGACAAAGGAAGAGGCGTTGTCAACATAGACACACATTCCCACATCAATAAAATCACCTCCATCTTCGGAGTCAATAACATAGACGAAAGAACAAATAACACACTCATTGAAAAAGAAACATTCAAATTCAACAAATCCCTCCGAAAAACCCTTACAAGGTGAGAATAAAACATGCTCTATGGAATACAACCCAAGACTACCCAGACTTTATGGTCCACACAAAACCCCACAAATCAAACATCGCTTAACGACCCATTATTTCAGGAATAGTTAGTGCACCCCATAAGGTCGCTGGAGCTTTAGTTAAAATCCTAATCTCATTAAGATTATACATGCCTCTCTTCTCATCCTTAATCTGCATCTACTCATTATCTCTTCTACCTGTTCTAATCTTGGTTATCCGTCCATGTTTATATCCGAATGTTAAACAAACATGGATGATATATTTCTGAATTTTTGAGATGAGGTATTATTACTATTTCTATTATTATTCGGACTATCCTCATCTTGGTTGTTTTTTACACAACGTTTCGGCCGTTGTACTCTACTTCCCCACAGCTACCAGATGATACCTGAAGGCCGTAGAGTACAACAGCTGAAACGTTGTATGAAAACTAATCACTTGGTCTTTTGTTCCATTTGTTTTCCTTTCTTTTAGCTGAGGGCCCTGCCATTCTCTATTTTTGGCTTATTTATCGTATATTCTTCACCCTTGTTCTCATTAGGATCTATCTTGATCTTTTCTCACTGCTAAGAGTTATTCCAAACGTTGAGGCTGCTGCAGAAATCAAGTCAACTTCTTTGATTGTTTATTTCATTTTTGTTGTCTGGGCCAAGTGATTCATTAATCGTGTAATGACGGAAGATCATTCCGGATGAGAGTTTCTATATAATATAACGCAATTGATGAACATTCTGCCAGATCATATATACCTATTTCTTAATATGTACACACACACACACACATATATATATATGTATGTATGTATGTATGTATGTATGTGTGTGTGTGTGTGTGTGTGTGATGTTTACAAGAATAACTGTGAAAATATTTTTTCCAAATATAAAAAAAATTACAACTGAAAAGTTAGAATTATTCTGATCTTAAAAATACAAAACCGAATCTTGTCAAACAATATAACCCAAACTGAATATTATTTTCAGAAAGATAAAAACTTAGCGTAAACAATCATGATATCGACGGAAGCCATTGTAATGACACCAACAAAAAGAATACAATAACAGAATCGATTCGAGAGAAATCTCGTTAAATATGATGGCAAGGTGAAATTCTGTTAAAGTCCAAAACAGGGGTGACGTAATTAGACGCTTCGACGACAACGAAATCCTGATTCAGCAAACAATCGTTTTTTTCTTTCTTTTCCATGAATGAAAAACAGATTTAGGATAAAAAAAAGTTGACCTCTGAGGTCGATAGAAACCAGGGATAGTTTCTAGTCGTTTCTAGCCAATTTTCAGAGTTGTGGGCCACAATTTTGCACCGATGATGCTGAAACTGGTTTCTCCATGCTCTCCACATGGTCATCTCTATATTGTTTGTTCTAGCGTTGGATCCCTTATCCACATTTTCATACTGACACCAAAAAATACTTATGCAGAGTATTCAGAAGCCTAGTCAAACCAAGCAACAACATCTTTTCCGTGCATCAGAACATATCTTCCGTTTTAGCTAATTTTTTCCATGTGTATATGGTGTAAATAATCCTTTCTTACATTTGTTGTGTTCTATAAGAAGAAATACATTAAATGATAGATTTTTCCGATATAATTTTATCTTAATTCATTTTCCCCTGGGCGACCATGGGTATTCCTGCTACTATATATGTAATGTAAAATGCCACTTCAGAAAGTGAACAAATCGTGCTGGTTAGTCACTCAAGAGACACCGTCACACACCATGATGTGTTGGGATCGCTCAATCAAATATTGAAAGGGAAAGGTGATCGATAAAGAAATCATTTCTCCTGGCTTATGTAAATAAAGACGGTGTAAACACGAAAACATGGTGACTCCAAGTTTCAAAGTACAACTATCTTTAAACCATGGTCTACACAATATATATATATACATATATATATATATATATATATATATATATATATATATATATAATTATTGTGTGATCCACTGACGGCTGTTTCGATGTATTACATCTCTTCAGTGTGGCTATAGACTTTCTATCATCCCATCCAGTACCGCGAGGCAAGATTGGAACCTTCACTTCAGACCCGGAGGCCAATATCCTACCTCTGGACTACAGAACTGGATGGTCAGTAAGGCTGAATTTAAGCGATATATTTATTCACACAGGAATTCCTCATCCACCAGAGTGCTGCATTTCAACGGAAGATGTATATATAGTGTATCATGATACACTGTGTAATAACAGCAGATCATTTTAAATACAGTTCCAAAGTAATATAACTCACTTATGTATTCATTTCTGTCGGATTATATATCAATTTCTTAATTATATGATGAGAACCAAATAGAACAGATGCAGACAGTGAATGAACAATATGAAAATATGGAGATGAAGTAATCAGAAGACAATTTAGGAATTAAATTTTGCTCGAAAAGATTTTTTTCACAGTAGCGAGCGAACCAACGGTGATGATCAGAAAATAAACCGGAAAATAAAGACTATGAGAGGAATTTTGTAGCCTAAGTTTGCGATAACCGATTAAGCCATTGGGACTGGAAGAAATAACACGCTTAGTTCATTCCTTCTCCTTTCCGATCGCTGGTCGGTTTTGTTAATGAGTTCCGTTAGTCTCAGGACAATTGATAGTAAAAGGTCTTTTCTGGACAATGTAGGAAAGTTGTGTGGATTTTGAATTGTAATGTTTCATATCTTTATACACTCGATGTTAAAAGCAGTGCATAAAATCTATGAAAGAAAACAGAATTTCGATTATCTGCTGTAGCCATGAGAAATATTGATAGATTAATGACCGAATAAATAAATATAAGTATAGATGGATGACAGATAATTTAGAAATGATATAAATGAAAAATGATGATATAGATGAATAATATAAAATTCTACATATTGAATAAAGTAGGCTATTTTTTTCACAATCTCGGGAAAATGCTGCTTGAGCAAATAAAGATCAACAACAAAAAACAATACAAAATTGTGACTTGCAGCCTTACCAATCAAAAAATATTCTTGGTCTAATTTTCATAAAAATTTTCTTTAAATAGATTTTTATAAACATGTAAATTAAAGTATACCATTTTTTTACGATCTCAGAAGAGTGCCGCTTCAGGTAGTGAACAGATCAGTTTGGTTAGTCACTCAGGAGACATCATCACGCACCATGCTATATTGGGGTTGATCAATTGAAAGTTAGAAAGAACGATGATCTATTAAAAAATCATTTCTCTCGGCATTTGTTGGACAGTGATTATTAAAACCGTCTGAATTGCCAAGAAACCAGTGTGTATGCTACCTAACTAAAGAATCAATTCGGCATAAACTTACATTGCAAGTTGACCCCAACTAAAAACCTTATAGGTGGTGATTTAAAAAAGGAGGTAAAAATGTTTTCCGAGACATAGTCAGGGGTAAATGTTAATATCTCAAGCGCTCCAGCTCCATTAGTGCGGTTTGTATGCATGATACTTACATACATTGCCAGCCAGCCAGCTAGATTCATCGAAAAACTGAAAAAAACCATGTCGACAGTCGTGGATGACAGTTTCTAAAATCTTGAACTTTCATTGCAAAATTGAGCCCTCTTTCCCCACTCAACCTACTCCCTTGAGCGGATTGAAAAAACCGAAAACAAAGTTTCTCTAGCCTTAATCAGGAGTAAATGTTTGTATTTCTAACCATGTAGTGCAATTGGCGTGACCCGTGTGCGTGATACCTACATACAAAGAAATACAGTCAGACCAAATTTATAATTCGACCCCCAACCCACAAAAAAAACAACATATTCATGGGATTGCTGAAAAATTTTGCAAGGGTCACATTTGAACGCACTAAAAATTTCATAGTCTTATGTCGTATGGTTTTTGAGGAATTTAGATTTTTTCATAATCTCAGGAAACATCTTCCTTTTTCTCTCAGTTCCTTTCTAAACTAATCACTGTTCTCACTCTTACTTTACCATTCTTTCTAAAAACGATACAAAGTACCTACTTGCGTTGCAGATAAGCTTTTTCTTTCAATCAACAAGTGGTAGCTGAAGGAACATGGGCACAAAAATATGTCTAATTTAGCTTGAATCTAAATTAACACTCCCACCCCAACATAGTTTGGAGGCTGATTTTCAAAAACTAACTTGCTAAAAATGTGCCCCAGGGTCCTAGAAATACACTCATAAACTTTCTTGGGTTTATGTTGTGTAGTTTTTGCGATAGGCAAGTACGGATGGACGGACATTTGGTGACCCATTAAACGATAAATACTTGGTCTTTATGCTTTATCAGTGGCAATCAACTCGGTTCACTTTTGTGTATCCGTAATCAATTTCGACAATGTGGACATAAAACGAAAGTGCCCTTTTTAAAGCAAATGTTATTTCTTCATATTGAAGTTATATGACAATAATTTAGCTGAGCGTTAGGTAAACGTTGTTTTGTGTGGGGAATAAGATTTAAATCGGGGGATAAAGCCGAAAATCTTATAGAAAATTTTTGTCTTTCTCTTATGTGAATCTCAGTCAATTCTTCTTGTTCTACTTTTCTCTCCAGAATATGTTCAGCTGAAAATGAATCCGTCAGTCTTTTTTACCTTGAAATTTTTTTCTTGAGTCGAAAAGATTGAAAGAAACTGACCGAGTTTTAATATCAAACAAATACAATTGATACCAACTTTTACTGGGGGAATTTTAACTTTTCTTTTAATGTAGTCACAGTGTTTCGGTGAATTCATTCTGCGTTATAGTTTTTAAAAAATTGACATAATTTTATTGAGTTTGGGTATGAGCAGGTCATTTGCTACCTCATGAAATACATGTTCAAGGCCGAATCCAACACTTTCAGCCTCAATGTACTCGGCGAGGCAGTTGTATCAAATGCTTCAGAAGACTTCATGAAGGAGATAATAAGTTTGCTAAGGGATACTAAGTTTGTGTAGAATTCAAATTCTCGTCCTTGTCTCGGTTTTTTACATGCTTCAACGGGGATTGGCTCAGATGTCGATTTTGGGTTTCGCACGTCTGTTATTGAATTTCCACCAGAATGAACGCATCGAAATACGTCCATTCAGAACGAATATTCTGCTCGTGCTGAATGATTTAGATTTCATTGTTCTTGAATCGTTCAGACGTGGTCTTTTTTCTTCCCTCTCTTCTTTGTACGCTTATGCAACAATCCAACTTATCAGATATTTTTGTTGTTTTAAGTTTATCTGTTCTCCTCCTCAGGCATACTTTTTGGGTTCTCAGTAATATCTATGACATACTCTCTTTCCATCAGTGAAATCAGTTTCACTCTACACTCTTACCTTTGAGGTAGTTATTATTATTATTATTATTATCATTATCATTATTATTATTATTATCATTATTATTATTATTATTATTATTATTATTATTATTATTATTATTATTATTTCTTCATACATTTGCATACTCACACTAAATATATGGTGTTTAACATTGGCGACTGGGAACTATAAATTTACCTAAATCTCCAGCATCTCCCTTAAAGATGCAAGCCTTGCCGGGCAGTGGCAATCCTTCTTCGAATCTCTAATTCATCTTATCTCGATTCCACTATTCATCATTGACACGACCCGAACATTTCTCTTTTAATCTATAAATGTGTCTAGAAGTCTACATGACTTTTTTTCAGGCTGCGAAATTGTGAGTCATCTACCGGAGCTACCTACGCCTCCTCTAACGCGCCCAGAGTTGCCTCTGTATCATTCTTGGTACGCACAGTGTGACTTCTTTACAAACACTAGCGTCCCGAACATTACCAGTGCCATAAGTATTGTGGTTACTCTGCAAAAGTGCATCTACGCCAATCAGACTATGAATGGAAGATAGAAAATTATCGTCTATCAGAATATATACAGTGAACTGACCACTGGCCAGTGTACCATATACGTGGTTTCCTCAAGAAGAGGAACTGACTACAGCCAGTGAAGTAACTGAAGCTGGCAACTTCCTGTAGACAACCGTAAAACCTGGGTTAAGAAAAAGAGGCAGCGCCGTGATAGACCATAGTAGCCATCAGCAGATCTGCAACAGGTCTAAGATATTTGTTTGCATGATAAACATCTTACAAATTTTATTTCAATTAAGAGAGACAAAGAGTTGTAACAAAATGTTCAGTCATATAGATATGGTCGTTAAGCTTAGTTTAGTACGGTAGCAGATCAATTCATGGGGATTATTTGAGTAGGAAGGGCCTGTTTGCCATGATAAATTAGAACTCAGAATATAAGATTTTTGCCTCTGCTTGAATCCTGGCAAATGCCAGAAGTTGGAAGTATGCAATTACCTCAGCTACGAAGCAGGCTAGATAGTTTTTTTTCTAGATATTCAGCTGTGCTTAATCTGACACAATGGTACAACAATATGGCACTCAGTGAGCCTCTAACCCATCAAATCGATGTAATAGTCTTTTAAACATGCTTATTAATCATCACGCTGCAGTCATGACCTGTTCTTTTTTCATCTCTCAGATAAGACCTTTCCGTTCTTTTTTAACTGAATTCTCCTCGAATTAGTATCAATTCTTTTTTCGTTTTGGCCATGAGATTTTTTCAAAAGTTAGTAGAGGTATATTTATTCACTTGTATATGCGTATATATATATATATATATATATATATATATATATATATATATATATATATATATATATATATATATACGTATGTATATATATATATATATATATATATATATATAGAGAGAGAGAGAGAGAGAGAGAGAGAGAAAGAGAGAGAGAGAGAAAGAGAGAGAAGGGGAAGAGAAAGAGATATCTCTTTAAACTAAACTAGTTTCCGGATAATTGTTATTTATACACACACACGCTCGCATGCATATATATATGTATATATATTCATACGCACACGTATATACACATAAATGCACATACTATACATACATATATACGATGAACCTTTGAACTATATTGATTTCCAGATAATTGTAGTAATTGTATATCAACAGCTGTCTCTTTTGCTTCTAGTTGAAGCGCCTCTTGAAAGAAAATATAAATACCATCAATTGGCCATAATGACTAAACACAGATAATTATGTCTCATTTCATCGTCTCCAATTCATGGATGAAAGCTTAAAACTCTTATTTTTTTCCTATTCTGTTCCTTCGACCATAAAGGCCATTTTGAAACTCAATGAAAGCATGTATAAAGAAACGCACTTGGATTTCAAACTAAATCTACGATAAAAGCGAAACACCAGAAAAAAAAAGACAAAAGGAAAAGAATAGCAAATGTAGTCAAAGTTGACGAACAAACATTGGGAAAATCAGGCTTTCTTTGTTGGTTCGTTGCTAAAGAAAGAGTCAAAATGTTTTCTAAGTTGGACGTAATCCGGCACAAGGACCGAAAAACTCACTTGCAAGTTGTCATATCTACTGTTTCCTTTATCACATATCGGTATATTCAAGATTAGCCAATTGTTGTATAACTCCTCCTTGTCTGGGGAACGTCAGATACGCGACGTGGTATATCCAGGCAAGTTCCAGGGCTGTCCATAAGTAAGTCGTCCTTTTCCAGTGTGGTTGCATGGGACTTAGTGAGGAATGCAACATATTTGCTCTATGCGGTTTAAATTCGGCGAGAAAAAGGGGCAGGGGATAATGGAGTACTTGCAAGTTAGCTGAGTGTTTATGGAACCAGTTTTGCGTCATTGGCGCAAATCTGTTGCCACCCGGATGTATGGCGAGTATAAGGAGGTGTCAATAGTCTACAACAGGATAGGAATAAATCACCCCAGTGAAGACTGATTCCAGTTTCACTAGATCTGGCAAATTCTATCAAAACACAACCCACTCCTACTCAGGGATATCACCAATTTGCACGACACCCTGCTTACAGGCTGGATCCCTAGCCTTTTACGTCCCCTTCTAACGCAAACATGACTGTCTACCAGGCGATACAACATGCGTGTTCCACTGTCCAATAGCGATTTTTCTTGGTCTCCGTGAATCGCAGTAAGCGATGCCGTGGTGTCAATAAGGATACTCCTGTTGGTCGACGACTACGAAACCTACAGAATGCAGTGTAAGCTGTACAAGGCGTTGACTGATTGGTTGAGCAGAACCAGCGTTGAATTGAGACATGATTTGGTTCAACCTCTGTTTGTTATATCAATCCTTTCCAGGTTCTGGCGGAAACGTTCTTGCGTCACCGGTGGGCACTGACTATTCCCACGTACTGCTGATGTCTGTGCATTCCTACAACTGCTGCCCGAGAAAAAAAAACCCAGAGAAGTTACAACCTCAGGGATTGAGTGTCCATCTTTCTCGCCTCAACTATCATCCTGCAGCCCAACAGCGTTAAATCCTGATTGTACCACATGGCTGCCACAGCTCCACTGCTGCGATTCCACTCCAAATTCATCTTGAACCTCACACGCATGTCAACCAGTGGGAAATGCTGGAGACAAAATACTCAAAATTCGAACTCGCTTATTTTCTGTACTGATAACAGTGACACAAATTCGCACCCTCATAAAATCTCACAGCTTCATGACGAAACGCCAATTTGATCCCTTATTAAGAACTACTGATTCAGCTGGACAGAAGGCAAGTTGTGGTTTCACAGATTGAGATGTAATAAAAGTGCGATAGGGACTAATGAAATATCAATACGAATTTCATCTAAGAAATTTATAGATTATCCTTGCTACACCTGATTTGGAGTAATTGGCTGACATTTGCTATTAGGACTTTATCAATTATTCGTGTTAATGAAGTCATTCATATTTCTGCTACTTTCCTGTGACCATGTACATGTTTGCTGCGAAGAAGGTTTGGTTTTCATTCGTATAACATTTGCTTTCACTAGAGCTATCGTAATTGCCTGGCCACCCTAATTTCTTTCCCTGATTAGTTTCAATCGTCCACCTATTAAGCTAATTATTGTTTTCTTGACAGAACATATCAAGCTCTTTGATCTTGTGAGTTGTTAGTAGCAGTTTGCATGATAACAAAGATACAGAGTCATTTACAAGCAGGAACTGCTCATTCACTCTTGATCAAAAACCTAATTACGCACCTCATTACTAGATTATGGAACAGCACACTTAGCCCAAATATTTTGACAGTCAGAAAGAAATTACGCAGTGTTTCATCCAATGATCAATGAATTTGCCTTGGCGGTCAGGAAAATATGAATTTTGTTTGGAAAGTATCCAGCAATTTTGAACATTTTGAGACTAAGTTGTATGGCTTTTATGTAACTTGGCAACCAATCAAAGGGGACTTTATTGTACATGCACAAACAGGAACTCTCCTGAGAGTATCACTGTCGGCTGTGATATGCCGTCAAGTTAGCTAGTGTACACTGTGACCATCGTATTCACAACGCCCATTTGTCACAACTCAAGTCGGATTATTAGACAAAACTCTGCTTCACCCAGGTTGTTAGCCGTTCTACAGCCCAGATTTTGATCCTTGCGACTTCTGGCTTTTCCCTGTGAAAGGGGGGGTGGTGGAGATTTTAGACAGCGGGTGAGATTAAACCGAGTACAACTAGGCAGTCGATGGTGATCTCGGAAGAGAACAGTTTTAAAAAGTGAAAAGGATGATTGGATAAGTAAGTCAGGTTCCGAGAGGGAAGTATTTTGAAGAGAACTAGGACACAATTATCCTAAATAGGCTATTCTTCGTTATTATATGGATGGATACTTTCTGTGCAAACCTCTTTATGGTGAATGTCGTAGAGCATTTGTTAGAAAAATAATCCTGTAGTCCGATCCTCATTGAATTCTACTCCAATACATCTTTGCACTCCTTAAAGTCACTATTCACAATAGAGCCTTACTGATGGTGAACAAGGTATTTTTGCAAATCATTTCTAGTTTAATGAGTTCTATTCCTTCCGCTTGTAATCGAGGTATCGTCGGGAGGTGACAACGACTGCGACGTTATTTCGTACATCCGTTTTTATCCTCCTTTACTTTCACTTGAGCAATTCATAATAATCCATTCTTGGCTATCTGGCCCCGTCGAAGATGAACCACGGTCCCCTTAATCTAACATTTCGGGAATACGTTCCCAACTCTATCTCTTTGCCAGCCAATAACGACAATGGATGAAGGATTATATTTTCATAATATTAATTCAGAGTTTGTCGTTCACCAATCCAGAAAACGGATTAATGGAGTGTCCGTTGTAAAGTAATGATTAGTTCCTGATCTCTCAAGCGATTGTGATTGAATTCCTCAGCGAGATATGATGAATGTGACAGAGTGCGCTCATGGTCATTTGAAAATTCTTTGAAATTTCCCAAACTTATAATCTGATCTGACCTCTGCTACTCAAGACGTCTATCGAGTACATTGTATTGGATCCAACATGGAACAGCATATACATGAGAAAGGACTGGGTGTAGAGTCTAGTACGAGTTCGGCAAGATTTTCTGTTAATTAGCGGCAGAACATAGACTGACACGATGGCAGCTGCATACAGCGCTTGGTATTCCCAGATGGTCACTCATCCGGATAATGACCAGCTGAAGCTTCGGTGATCGTACGAGGACCAGTGTATGCAATGCAATTTGGCCAAATACAAAATAAAAGTTAAAAAAGAGAGAAAGGGGGGGGGATAACAGTTCCATTCTACCTACATGTGACCTGGACATTATCAAAGCCGAGGAGATCAACACTTCCTGAAGATTTTCACCCTTTCTCTTTCCGACACGATAGATGTAACAAAATCATCTATTTCATCCGTCTATTACAGGAAGCAGGGTTGGCCCACTGACGAATTCGATTTTGAAGCAGAAAGCCATGTGAAAAAGGCAGAGGTTGTAATGAGGAAACCTAAGAAAAGGATCTAGTCTTACGTATGTGAAATAAAAAGATCTTGCTTCTCTTAATAATGTTTATTCCGCACATTTCAAAGATTAGGGTACGGACTGACCAAGTCCAACCATTATAATGTACCCTAATTTACCTGCTCTTGTCCCCATCTCAAATTTTATGGCAAGGTTCCAGCCGTCGTAGTCTCAGATCTTGTCCAGAAGTTTAGCAACTACGACATATACCCAAGGAAGGCTGGTAGGGGGAGGCACAACGACCAAAACACTGTGTCTATCACAACTGAAGTGACGCCATTAATCGTCGTAAATCATTGTGTATAACTAGAACGAATTCTACAGTATTGTCACTAAAAGTGACTAAAATTACTTCATACATAGCTACAATACAGAAGTGATAAATGTTTTTAAAAAATTCCAGATCAGCCTGAAAATTTAAAGCAATTCTCCCTTACTCCATAGCCTACCTTCCCAGAAAAAATAATTGAAAACCCTTGAATATATTGTATGGACAGACATATGGCTCTGATCCAGGCAAGGTAAATGTGAAATATTCCTCGTTTTAACCTTGAATTCATCCTCAGTCCATGGCCCACCCTTTCACAAAATCAAAATATGATTGAATTTTTGGAGATATCGTATCGACAAGTAGGCAAACGGATTATCATGATGAATACTTATGCCTCTTCCAACTTTGTTCGCAACGATAAAAGAAATAATTATCCTTCATCTCAGAAATTTAGACAAAATAATCTACCCATATTGCTTCGGGATAACTTAACTTGCTTATTTCTGTTTGGCTCAATTCTAAAAAGATTGTAGAGTATACCGTTAAAGTAAGTCAAGTGTTTTCTTTTATAGATTCTAAGGACGATGCTTCCTTTCATTGGTCAAGTCATTAAAGAAATAAATTTTGATTTTCTCGTTTGTATGAAGGTTTCCTGTTCTTTATCGTATTAATTCTAACGCCCAGTTTTGTTTCTGATTATGCACCATAATGTCTTGGAACAGAACTTCCTCGATGCTTCAACGTTGGCTATTTTTCCCCTTCTATTTCAGTTAGCTGACGACATTCCCACGCCCTACAACTACGAACTGAATGCATAAATATGACATTACAAATTGCTCTGCTCAACCAATAGAATTCACTCTACGCATAATTTCTTACCCTTTAGTGGCACTGCTACAGAACGATAAATGTAAAAATTGGAATCTGAAGAATGAAATATTTGAAAATGTCACGGCATAATATTCACTAGTGCACCTGTATCCTAAAAAGCGATTGCATGTTTGAATTATATGGATACATTTTACATTTTATATACGTGGATGAATTGGTAAAAGTATGCCAGCGACGCAAAGCTTCTATGTAATCATTTAGTAAGTTACATCCCTGTAGTAACAGTGATTATTTTATTGATTTGGGGCGTTCCTAATCAAAAAATTAATTTACAAATATCGCTTTATTATAGTAGATAACTATTTTATTACTCGTTTAAATTTCACGGATATATTTGAATTTCTATGTGATCATTTTTCAGAAATGAAAATATCAATCTATTTTACTTCAATCTATTAATCTATCTATCGATCCATCTATGTCTCTCTCTCCTGGAAGTCTTTTGAGAAAACAAAAATAAAATAATAGAAATTAAAAACATGCTTGAAAACAGGCCAACAATGAGAGTTAATTCAACGAATGATGCTTATGATAAACAAATAAAACTGAATAAAAAACATCTTAGTCATTGAAAGCAGAGGTAACCAATGATAATGCAACCTGAGGTAGGAAATCCTGATGAAACAATATTATAAAAATGCTTGCAAGATAATTAATTATAACTCACTCCCATTGTAACATTGGTTATCCAAGTGGAAGTTATCTATCGAAGTTTTGAAGCAGCGTGCTAATAAGATGTTTTGGCATGTTATGACTGAGATATATATATATATATATATATATATATATATATATATATATATATATATATAGATAAATATAATTTTCATTATTAAGAAATGGATATATAACCCAACAGAATATTCATGAATGCATAATATTATTTGAAACTCTATTTGAAATAATTTCAAGTTATCTCAAGGAGGATTAGTCACTTTGCTTAGGAATTGTAAATAGAATAAACAATTGAAGAAAACAAGGGCTGCTGTAAGAATATATTATGTGCAATCAATAAGGTACCCTTTTCCCATTGAGCTTAACAGAACGACGTAAAGGTAAAGGCTCAAATAATCGCTTAATTCCCACTATTCTCATGTTGTTCATTCCCTGGGAGTGAAGTTGTCATTTGGGCCTTCGCTTTTAGAGTGTTGTGACATATGAATAGGCATATATATATATATATATATATATATATATATATATATATATATATATATATATATATATATATATATATATGTGTGTGTGTGTGTGTGTGTATATATATATGCATTTGTACGTATATAAGTTGGTATATATAAATGTGTGTGTGTGTACATATACATATATATATATATATATACACATATATATATATCTATATATACACACACACACACATATATATATATATATATACATATATATATACATATATACATTTGTACGCATATATATTAGTATATATATGAATATATATGTATGTATATGTATGTATATATTGGTGTATGTCTATATATGTATAGATTGGTATATGTATACATATATCTATATCTATATCTATATCTATATCTATATATATATATATATATATATATATATATATATATATATATATATATATATATATATATATATATATATATATGTATGTATATTAGGCAGCTCTCCAGGTATTGCAGTGCTAAGTGTGGATCAGCAGTTTTCAAGAAATCTAATGCTGCGAGCGATGCAACTCACCAACAGATCAGTGGTTTTCAAGATATTTAATTGAAAAATAATGAAGAACTACAGATTTTTCATCTTCTATCTAACAGTTAGGTAAAAATATCTTAATTGACAAAAAATCTAGATTTAGATAAAAATATCTAAATTGGCAAAGATATATATATATATATATATATATATATATATATATATATATATATATATATATATGCGTGTGTGAATTGGCAACACTAAAAGAAGTAATCAACATAATTCGTTTCATCATATCAAAAATGAATGCACTTACAAGAGTCAGTCATTCAAACATGCTAGTTATTACCTGTGCCTAGTGAAAAAAAAAATCTGCACCACGATTGTGTCTATTTTCTTCCTACAACAAACCTATTGTCCAAATATTATGGTTAAGGAATTTGTTGTTTTGCAGTTTTTGAAAAGAAAATTCTCGGTATAGTAATGATGTGTTAAGTTTAAACGTTATCTCAATGCTTGAGTAAAGTATCCAGTTATTTGGGAGAGAATCTGTAGTATAGAATAAACTCATTCTCGTTCATTGATTAGTCCAAAAAGTCTCAAATTATAATTAATTCGAGGGAATTTTTTTTTACAATTTCGAAATGAGACTCTTGTGAAATCTTGTAGTCGTCATTGAGTATAAGTGTTAACTAAAAATTTTATGTAATACGAATATAAATCTGTTTAATCTTCATGGAATGTTAGTGTCAAGCAATTGTAAATTTTGTGAAAGACCAACGAAAAATTTGGAGAATATCCGTATCAACTAATTTTAAATTTGATGAACAACCAATGCGAGATGATGATTACAAATATGAAGTACAGAGCATAACTGGAAGGTAGAACTTTAAACAACTAGACATTCATTAGTATGAGTTTGTTCCTTTAATCCGCTGAACTTGTTATTAAAAATTCAATTTATCTGAAAAACTAGTATTGGTAAAAAGACGGTAATCCTTTTGTTTTTCTACCTGAAGCGTCGTCATTATATTCGATTGCTTTTGTATTTATGGTGAATCCTAGGGATCTAGACTAAGCCTGGTAATTCCTTGAATCAGCTCTCTGCTAATAAAATTAATTGGCTTTGTCAGGGCGAATATAACTAGAAGTTATTGCTATAATGGAAAAAAAGGAATTTGCAACGGGAAGACACTTTAGAATAATAGTTTCAAATGTTTTATTCTTTCAATACGTAACAAGTAAAGAACGAAAACATCCACCACATACGAAATACAAAAGATTGATTATGATTTTACAATCACTTCTTGAAATCAGATGTTTATTCATGAACACTATCAATCTTTTAAAATGAGTGATAAAAGTTGTAATATGTAACAGAGGATATGTAACAGATCGAGGATTTGTTCTTATCGAAAAGATTAAAATATCATATATATATATATATATATATATATATATATATATATATATTAAGAGATATCAAATTTTGAATTAAGGTTAAATTATTTTGGAACGAATCAAATTCTCCTGAAATCTTGTTACGTTCATGCTATATCAGCGCCTATAGCCAGTAAATTCCTTGGAATACCAATGTGAAATTTGCATAATACTGATGTAATATCCATGTCTACTAATTATAAGTTACATGTAAAACCAATTGAGAAGCCTGTGTGATATTCATGGAATATCTGTCTGCTAGTTGTTAATTGAACGAACGATCTAAACGATATGATGATTACGAATACAAAGTACAAAGCTTATCATCCCAAAGTTTTCAGACAATGCATTTGTTTTCAAGTACAGGTTTCATGATAGTTGCTGAACTTGTTATTTCAAATTAGCTTGAGAACTCTTATTACAAAGTTGGAGAGTTATCTATCGGCTTTTCTAATTGAAGCATGGTCGGATAACTTTCCTATTTATGCTAAATTTTGGGCATCGAGGGAAGTCCTGTTAATCTGTGAATTTGTTAAATCAGCTCTCTCCGAGCAAGTTTAGAACAATTCATCTTGGGAAATCTTATATTTTAAAAGCTAATGTCACTTTTACTGTTTGTTCTTAGTTTTTTGTTTATGTCATGCTAAAGTACAGTGCTATGTATGCGTGTATGTTAGCATCTGCATCACTGCTGCCATTAATTATGATACTGCTGATGCTGCCTCCGTAGTTAAAAAACAAAACAAAACAAGTATAGTTATCATGAAAAGATCACTTGGGAAATAAAGGCCATTAACTTGAAAGCATGCAGAGAACACATATCTACTTCTGTCAAAGTCATACATCGACCAAAAACTGAAAGAGAATCAATTAATATATCAGTACAATTCAGGAAATACTACAGTAAGTTTAAGACATGAATATCTTTCCATCGAAAAAGAATCCCGGAACTGTCACAAAATTTAATCGATTCTCCCTTAGCTAACCCAGAAAATGCTATTGAAATTCATTGTGAACGTTTGGAGATATTGGGTAAGGGTCTGCAAGCTTAATAGGGTGAAACAAAAAGATGTTTTCTTGAAGACAGCGGCTAAACTCAACCGTCAAAAAAGCTATTAGAAGTAAAATTAGATTGAATTGGATTCGTTTTTGTGTGTCAATGAGCGAAATATTCTTATTGCCAAGCATGGTCGCTATTATAATTTCCACCTCCAGTCAAAACAACTGTCAATTACTAGTTTCGTGTAGGTTTTAATTGTAAACCCTTGCTAGAAGATGCAATCTTTAGCAAAAAAATTACGTGGTGAGTCAATAATTTCGAAAGTCTGTTATAATATTTAGAAATAAGATTCTCCCATATGAAATTATGAATGAACTAGACAATGACGAGTTTCATGTTCTGTGTAGTCAATATTTCATTAAAAAAGCTGCATACTGCTTAAGAGATGTGTGTTTTTTACTTCGAGATGGAAGGCAACCACTTAGTTCAGAAGCTATCTTGTGGTAAATTGCCAGTTTAGTTAATGGGGCAGCCATATTACCGCAGAAGCAGTCTTTTTCTTAGAGTAGTTTTCAAAAAAAAGGATCCAGTTCTATTGAATGAAGAACCGTCAATACAGTAAGTGACAAGAAATTACCAATGAAACAAATCAAATAGATCAATTTGGTTAAAACGACAGAAAAGTCCGTTTTGCGCCAATATTGTTTTAAAAGAGGGGCAAGAGTTAGAAAAATTCAAGATTGCTCTTGCTATTGTAGTGAAAGATAATCTTTAAAATATTTGACCTTAATTTTCAGACAATACTCATTTTGATTGGAAAATTTCTGTCAGTCTGTGATAGAAATGTTTCTATTAACGTTTTAACTTCACTCGGGGACAAAAGATCTTCAGATAATCCTGTCTAAGATTTTTCTCATCAATTAACTCCAGGTGTATCTGGCATCTGATTCAATGACCAGTCGCGAGGTGTTTTTTTGGTCGTCCTCGTTTTCTCTCATACTACCTCAAGATATCGTTTTTTGTTAAGATCTTCGTAAGTAAAGTATAATATGTGGTCCAAACCTAGAATGAAAAAGAGCACAGAGAAAGCATAAAGAATTCATCAAATCCGAACCATAGCAGAGGGGGATAAAAAATGAAAAATAGCAAACTGGAAACGAATGAAAAATAGGATAGAAAATGTGTGTAAGAAATGGACGTAATAACTGCATTTCCTTTTCAGGTGGGTCCACAAATCTGAACAAGACGCTTTTCGGTCGGTCAGTTGGTTGGTTGATATGTCAGTCTGTCTATTGGTTGGTCCCAGTTATGTTAAACAGCAGAAAGAGGAAGGAGGGGATTTTGTATTTTATTTACCGACTGCTATTATGATGAAAGAGATATGATGTCATCAGCAGATGGCGTATCAAGTGTTTTAAGTGTTGTCAAGAATCAATATTTTTACCAGCTGCTAATGATGTCATAATAGGATTATCGTATTTTTAAAAAAGCCTAAAATGGTCAAAAAACGCCCCAAAAAGCTGTTTACGATTTTTATTGAAAATAACAACTGCGGAATATTTCCATATCTCAATAATTTACGAGGATGAGATTTGACTAACTCAAAGAAAGACTATCTGATCCTCCTCTTCCCTTCTCCTCCTCTTCCTCTCTCCTCCTCCTAATACTTCTACCAGGAATGGTGGACGCATCGCTGAACTCATGATTCATGTTATTTCTAGACTTCAATCAGTTTATATATGAATGAATGTCTTGCTTGAAAGAAAAAAATACGTAAATTCAAAAAATAGGCAAAAGTTAAGCCACTGACAGCAGCACATAGGGAAAATTCAACAGTTGTACGAGATTATTCTTTTTTTTTTTTTCGTGGCTATTACTCTTATAAGAAGCAAGAATAAAACTGTTGAATGGTTTCCCGAAGACTACTTCCTCTGCGATTGTGAAATCACCTTCTGCTTCTTTTCTTCGGCTGAGGTACGCAATGAATAAATGATTGGGGACGTCATTGTTAGTCGATTCGTCGTGAGTGATACATAGTCAAAGACGAATATCACGGTTAAAGTAATCAAATATTTTCGTTACAGTATCAATTGGCTAGATATACTTTCACAGGAAACAAGTGATTCATTACAAAATTTCTCACGTATATAACTGGCAACTAAAAAGAAAACAAAACATTATCATTTGGAAGTGTTGTTAAACCAATTAGTTAAATAATCTTAATTTAGAGTTTGTATACATGCAACTTTGCAAGTTCTGTGTTCATTTGCTTTAAGAAAGGCCTGAGAAATGCCTGGGAGCTTTGTAAACAAACTACATTAATGGAAAGAATACAATAATAAGCAATAAGAACATAGTTTTTGATTGTTCAAGTACTTATGAACTTGCTCCCTTTTGTAAAATCCGCTTTTACAAAATCGATTTGAATAAAGTATTTCATTATATCAAAAATAGTCGCCTTAACTCAAAGCTAAAAAAAGCGGCTTCCCAGAAATCATATGCAAATTGTGGCCGGCAGAAAATAAGATGGTCTAACAATCTAGAAAGGTTCAGAAGATATTGGCGACGCGACGCCTATGCCAGAGAAATCTTGCAAATCTTGGGGAAGGTCTATGTCCAGTGACGGATGCTAAAAAGCTGTTGCTGATGATGATGATAATGATGATGATCAATAAATCAAATTAAAAAATAAATAAAAAGAATTTGCAAATTTTGTTTATGTCTTGCAGCTCTCATACATCTGAAGTGAATCGTATGTGGGTCTGCGATTAAGCAAATTTGGTCACTCCTGAGATACAACAAATCCATTATTTCTTGATATTATGTGCATCCAAGTGAACGTAATCACAAGGCTGGCGCCAATACTGATAGAAATTAGGATTAGCCTCGTTCTAGTTATTTTCATGACAAATGGAGGACATCGTTATCAATGTATTAACGTTAATGTCGGTAATCAATATCATCGCCTTCACGCTAGGTATCACATATCTTGTTCATCAGACTTCTCCATTCTCCTGTCTACAGTCTTCGAATTTCCTGATTAATCACTTTTTGTGAATAAGGAAGCCGATCCCTTTTTTTTTCAAACATAGTAGTTTGTATACATGGAATATTTTGGACTGTTTCTAGCACAACTTTTCGGTCTATATACCCTTCAGGCCTCTGCAGGTGGGGTCGTGAATTGGAAGGGTCTGGAATGTTGTGACGAGGGGTCCCTTCACTGCGTGGGGGAGAATGTCATAATTCTGTTTTCGGGAAGGAAAGTTCCCTCGGTTATAATCATGGTGATGTCCATTTTTTTTGTGATATAATCATCTCGATGGCCAGTTGAGGTCTTGTTGGGGCGTTTTTAAAGGGTTCTGAAACCCCCACTTAATCGCGAAGAAATTGCTGACATCATGTGACACCATCTTGCAATGGTAAGGGATAGCCAGGATTTCCCTTCCTCGGTGTTCAGAGGAAGTGGGTTATCTGGGGATTTATATTCCAGAAGAATGCTGTAGGGTACAACAGTCGAAACGTTGTGTTCAAAACAAAAAATGAAACGATGACGCCAGCTGAGATAAATCCATGTACTCAGACTGCTATGTTTCCAACATTTGGAAGACTAGTTGGAGACAGAGGCGAATGGGGATGACTGGCCAACAAGATATAAATCTATGTATATTGATGATTCCTTATCTCACAAATTCAGACAAAAAATATCGTTGTCAATGTCTGCTGAGAATAGCGTCGATCTCTTTTTTTTCCATTTAAATTTCTTGGAGACCGATGATATCATCGTTTTATGTATCCATTCCCGTGGAAATTCAGAGATGTTTTGTTTCTGATGATAATCCTTGGACGTTGAATGTTGCTGGTTTAGAAGAGTTCAGAGTCATGATGAAGTGCGATATTTGAAAGTAGACGAAATATTGATGAATCAATTTGAGATATGATTTTGAGATACGAGTACGCTGAATCATAACTGAAATCGAGATGTATTACGTAATGAAAAGAATCCATCCAAGGGAGATAAATAAGAGTCCCTTACAAAAATAAAACTCTCGAAAACTATTTACAATTGAAACTGAATTGGTTTACAGAGACTCATTTTTACTTTGGTACACCTTTTCACTGTGCCCCATCTGGCAAAAAAAAAAAGAAGATTTTATATATTTTCCATGATACGTTGAACAATGAACCTTGTACTGTTTCAGATGAAATACCCAGACGTTTTCTCACCAAATTATATCAAGATAACTTCTTCCATAAGATCATACAAATCATAGTAAATCTACCCGAAAACATCATTTAGAACCCGAAATTCAAATCTTCTTTTAATTTTTCAGCATGCTTTTATTTTATTCTTTTGCTAAAATATGCTGAATCACATTTGTTTGTGATGTGCATGCAAATACTAAAACTGATCACTCACTTATTAATAATCAAATATCAATATTTTCACATAAACATACGTATATGCCTTTTTAGTATTTCTATTTCATGTTTTCTTTGCTATGTTCGATGAAGGCAATACCAATACCATTAACTATATGCACACAAACTTCAAATGAACGCTAAGATATCTGCATAATTTGTTAAATAATTTTCATATAATGCATAGCTTATATTTGATATTGATTTTTTCTTTCTAACTAACACTAAACCTATCTGTTAACAGATTTTACTCGTCGCTAACAACTCTACATAGATGACACTATTTCGTATGTATCTCTTTCTTTATACTGTAAGAAGACCTCGATAGAATATGCTGTTAGGAAAGATGATCCATAAGATAAGTGCAATTGTTTGCGAGTATCTATCTATATTTCTTGTCTGTAACATTTGTAAAGGGAGATGACTACTAAATGCCAATTATAGGATGGTCTCATTGCAGAGCATTCTTATATTTTTTATTACATTGCAAAATTATTTGAATACTGCCATTATTTTAGGACATGAGTAATCTAGCTAACTGTAAATTTTATCTGGACTTTTTATAATGTATCATCATCATCATCAACATCATCATCATCATCATCGGTCTTTTAACGTCCATCGTTGGACATAGACCTTCCCCAGGATTCGCCTCAATTCCCTATCATGGGCTTTGCAGAGCCAGTATTTCCTGAATCTGTCAAGTTCATCCCTCCATCTTGTGTTCTGTCAGCTTCGGTTTCTTATGTGATCACTGGGGATGAATCAAATAACATGAAATGGATTAATAATAATGAATGTAAATTGTTTCGACGTGAATATGTTTTGCTTAACATTATCAGCCGGTTATTGTTATCTGAAAATGATCCCAATAAGCGGCGTTCTCAGTATATCATTCCGTAGAAGAATACCCAGCAGCGCATTTCATTAAATGAAAACTTTATGAAGAAGCTAGATTTATTGAAACGAATGTAGAGTGGGCTGTCATATTAAACCGTGAGACTGACATAACAAAGTGAGGAGATTATTGCAGCAAATTCACTACAGTACTGATCGGAGATGTAAAATGGCATAATGGTTACTAGCACGGAAACAGTGACCAATGTTGAGTTTTGTTCGAGGCTATTTACGTTCAGTAATCACTGATACCATTAGTAAAGACATGAATCAACTTCTTCTTGCTATAAGTAAATAGCAGGGTAGTTTTTATCATATAAAAGAGTCCCTCTAGGAGAAAGTTTCTCTGACAGAAAAAAGCTACGGCTTGGTAGTCGCCATAGTTGGTCCCTAAGAGTGTTTGGGTATAGGGCTAGTAACCCGGATCCGAATAAAACCACGGTCAGGAACCGCAGCAGAATGGTTGCAGTCCTATGAACAGCAACACTTTGTTTACGTCATAAGGGACCTAACTGAATTGTACATATATTTCAAGGATACTTGGGCATTTTCAGTTTGTAACAGGTTTCGCGTTATCTATGTACGGAGGGCATCGCCATCTTGCTTGAAACATGAAATTCATAGATTTAGAAATAAAAAATTCAGAGTAAAACTCAATGCTTCTTAAAATGAGAAATATCGTACAATGTGTTGCGAAGGCTGCTTTGAAGAGCCGGATGGCTGAAACATTTAACAGTACGATGGCTTTACCATCAGCTGGACTTACACAAACGGAGTATAGATTGCGCTACCTTGAAGAAGCAATCGATAAAGCAATGACTGTGTTTACTCCACCGTATTGAATGAAAATACACAATCATGTACAAAGACATTTTGATTGAATCTTGGTACAACACAATTTCCAAATAGCAACCCGACGTGGAAACTGATTTGGGTTTGTAATCATCTGTCTTCGTGAATATATTGTTCGATACTTTATATTTGTGAATCAATTCTGTATCTCTTCATACTCTGTTTAAGCTCCACTTGAAATACAGGTATTGACGTTAGACTTTCTGTGTGGCAAGTCTCAGATACGTACACAAACACCTAAAAGAAAAGCCTGGTTTCAAGCCTCAAACGGCCAAAGAGATAACAGACGAAGACTAAGTTTCGGGATGTGGACAAAAAAAAAAATAAAAACATGATACTCCTCTAAAATGAAGGAAATGTTGGGTACTCACACTACTACTGTGATGTCACATCATACCTCTACTTATTTGGTAGGGCACATTCTTGAATAGACTCGTTTAGGAAGCAAAGGTTGGATTTATTGTGAGCAGGATTGACAGTAAAGACGCATGTCATTCGTACTTCAGAGCACTAATGTCATATTAGTATAATGGAGTTACGGTAGAACTAACCAGAAGTTACTTGTTACTTTGTGCGACCATAAAACACCAAGAATATGAATATATGCAGCTATCGACTAATATGACCAATATGATATAGGCGACACCTGTTTTAACAATATCATTTTCCCCATTTCTGTAAGCATACTGTATTATTTAAAACGCAAAATACATTCTCAGTATAAAATGTTCACGAATCTTTTAGTCTTTTTAAAATTCTCAACAGTATCCTGTTATAACGCAGATGGATTTTAAAACCTCAGTATTTTAACATGCT
This sequence comes from Thysanoteuthis rhombus, assembly GCA_963457665.1. NCBI lineage: Eukaryota > Metazoa > Mollusca > Cephalopoda > Oegopsida > Thysanoteuthidae > Thysanoteuthis > Thysanoteuthis major. Next base: position 1,078,110 of record OY735234.1, on the reverse strand, counting down.
AATTATACTTTTTTGTCGAATACATAGGCTATCTCATGTATATAAAGAACATTACTCTCAATATTGCGCAGATGAAAACATTCTCCCCGAATCCTCGTTTTCGCAAAGTTTATGAATTATATATATATAATTTATCTTCTTCATAATAACATTATATCTATATAATCTCAATTCAGCAGCCATCTGCCTCAGGACTTTATTAGATTATCTATCCCACGTTCCCTATATATAGCAGAATTGAGTAAATACTTTTATTTCTTATATTTTTGATTATTTTTATCCTCCTCGAATAGATAGATAATCAAGAGATTATGTTGTTATAATTAAATAGGAAGACACTGAGAATGAGTGATAGATATGAATAACCGTGAAAGAGATACATAAATTGAGGGAAATTCATAGTTATCATCGGAGGTTGCGTGTGGAGGCGCATGCGTGTACGTGTGAATAATGAGTTAATAAAGTTGAAGGAAAATAACAACAAGTGATGAAAATATGTTTGAGATGGAATGTTCTACGTAAGAATTTGACTTCCTTCAATTTTGTGTGGATATACTTGAAGGTCAACTGAAATAAATTTCAGTACGTATTTTTACATTCTATTTCTTTGTTATGTGAAAACCTTACTTTGAACCCTTAATCATTTTCTAGTCCACTGATCTCTGCGGTACTTGTGGGTGAAAATCGATATCTATCTCGATATCATATGACATCGTTCCTGAGCATAACGTCACAGCTGACCACAATATGGTGGCCTTTTTCGTAATGGATTAAAACGACAATATTTCTGAAGCTAATTTTCCTTTGAACTCAAAATCAACTTTTTTTCAAAACTGACCAATTCCGTTAGGCGAAGAAAGTCTTAAAGATTGAAAGCACAAAAAATTAATCACAAAATTTGAAGAAAAAAATGGGACCACTGGAAGCAAATGCAACCACAGTTAGTCACAAGTTTTTGTAATGTCTAAACCGATCGAGAGATTATGTTACCAAAGATGAACATTCAATTCAAAACAAAATAGAATAGTTTAATACAAAATAATCTGTTCTAATACAAATACAATTTTAATGATAATACGTATAACAAACGGAATATGATAAGTGTAAATTGATATCTATTTACACTCTGAAGGTTGCCGACCGGAAATAAATGTAATGAATATACAATGAAAATTAATCATACAATAAAAAATGAATATATTTAGAATGAAAATATATTGAAATTTCCTTAATATTTCCAGTTATGATAATTCATAATAACTAATAAACTGCTAATTACGGGCTTACTATATAATTCTCCGTAAATAAATACAGATCTTTTACTGGTGGAGACGAAGGTAGATGTTGATGATGATGTAAATAATCAGTCGTAAAGGGACGTAAATCATGTTTACTTTATCATCTTTTATGTGCGGATGAATACTTCAATTGAATTTTTTAGCCATATATGACGATATATATAAAAGGAGAAAAATAATTACGATTTCCAACACTTTTCGGTCTTCAGATGCACACCAGTTGGAAAGTGTTTTGTTTTTTCAATTGTTTTTATTTCAGTTGAGCTTTAACAACTTCTCACTTCATACTAAAGAATCTAAACCGAAAAATTCGCAAGAATAAAAAATAAATGAATTTCTGCAGAGTCAGCCTAACACCTGTCACAACCTCCGGTGACATGGTATCTTTTGGTGATATCTGTAGAACAGGAATATAAAAAAGTATTTCTCAGAGACTACATAGCATCGCTGGAGGAAAATGTTTTGCTAGGAAATTAGATTAAAGGTGCGAATTTCAAAAGGGGGGGGTACCAAGATATATAGGTCTTTTGATGTTTAACAGGAGAGCGAACTAAAATGATGATCAACGTCTTATGGAGCAGAACTTGGTTATATTAAATCAAGAATGGCTACACAGAGATTGAAGAATTTAGTTCTTTTTTTTTTCCCTGAAGATGAAGATGAAGAGGAAGATATTTGAAACTGAGTTTTTCTTAATCATTTTTTGTTGTAGCTTTATTACAGTTGCTTTTTATCGCACTTACTCAAACCATCGGTTAGTAATCAGCATGGATATCTTTTCCAGTCAGTTGCTGTCTCATTATGCCAGTTTCCCTCCCCCCCCTCTCTCTCTCTCTCTCTCTCTCTCTCTCTCTCTCTCTCTCTCTCTATATATATATATATATATATATATATATATATATATATATACTACGGTGCAAACCAAGGATGCAATATAATAAAATTCGGTATATCATGTCCTATGTATGATGGGTTTAGCTCATAGAGTGCTCCATACATTCAACTTAAGACTGAGTTTTTTCAAGATGATGTAGAGTAGAGCTTAAAATATAATGGAGTAAGGATAGCGAATCCTTACTTCTTTATTTATTTTATGTTTCATCAAGTCAAAAATCAAATTCTTGATTTAAACTTTTCGCGCTCTCAGAAAACAAGTGCGCACTCAAGTTTTTTTAAAATTTTCTTTTTGGGCTGTTATTTACAGTTTCAAGTCTCAAGGAAATTTCTTCCAGTTTCATGTGCTTTCACTTTATTAGACCTTTTTTCCAGATATCTGTCAGTTTTCAAAAAAAAAAAGAATATTTGGATGTTCCTCATGAGGGGCTTCTAGTTACAATGGAGCTATGATGCCAATCTGCACCCTCACTTTCTATTCATCATAGGTGTCAATTGACATACATTTCTCTTTCTATCAATGCTATTACCATTTTGGCAGAATATTTTTAAGAATCTAACCCTAAAATAGAAATAAAACATGTTTTTCACTGAGCAAAAGTGATAACCCTAATCTGACCCTAATCCAAATCATACATGATAATAAAACATAGACACAATTTAAATCCTGTAGTCCACAATGACATACGAACTACAACTGTCAAAACTGATCGAGAGAATTTTCAGTTTTCAGAAAAATTATTTTTCGATATATATATATATATATATATATATATATATATATATATATATATATATATATGTATATATATAGTGATGTATGGCCTTACGCATGTTTTCACATAGACTGGTATCTTTTCTATGTATAGAATTTCACATTTTCTGGTCTAAGTAAGATGACATCTTTTGGCAGCTAATAGGAAAAGTCTCTGAAGAGTTTTCTCCTCGTACAATTTCATGGTCTGGTCCACAGAGACTTCCTCCATCAAACCAAAGTTTATGTCAACATGACCAACAGGTTGGTTCTTACACAAGTAACCGAGATGGTAACCTGATTTTTATGAATTCCATTTAACCCATTAGCGAATATGTACATTTTGTGGCAATTTTTTTAATACTCTATCTTGGCTTTGTGCAATCGTTGAATTTCAATGACATTTTGCTGGAGGGTTGGTTATGTGCTAAGGGAACAACAAACAGATGTTGGGGTAGATCTAGGAAAATCCCCTCGAATGCATCATTGCAATATATGAACAGATTTTCATTGAGTTATTTCTTAGTGTACGATTTGAACCGAGTTATGTGGTGTACAAATGTTTTGTAGTTCTTTTCTTGAATCTGTGGTGGGAACAGAAAAGATTTATATGTGCAAGATGTAAGTGATAAAATTGAAAAGATGAAACTTATTGAAACGTTTTGCCAAAGGATAATAAAAATCCTTCTCATCATATCTTTAGACAATGCAAGAAGGTCATAGAATATAGAATTTAGACTAAAATGTTGAGTTAAGGACAAAGATGAAGATGATAATCTGAATAATAGATAGAATAATGAAATATTTCATCTCAGAACTTGAGAAAAAGATTAGAGAAACTATTTCTGTCACAAAATGATAGTCAAGGGTATTTTGGGAGGAATGATCTTTATAGATTTTAGTCGATATTATAAAAAAAGGAGCAGTATCAAATTTTCTAAAACATTGTTTACTTACGAGAACATGCCATAAAGAACTACTACTACTACTACTACTACTACTACTACTACTACTACTACTACTACTACTACTATTAATAATAATAATAATAATAATAATACTAATGATAATAATAATAATAATGATAATAATAATAATTGTTTGGATGTTACCGTTCTCCTGGCTATGCCGTTTTGTCTCTAGACTTGAAATTGATATCAGCACACCACTACATCTTTTCTAAGAATTATATATATATATATATACATATATACATATATATATATATATATATATATATATATATGTATATATATATATATATGTGTGTGTGTGTGTGTGTGTGTGTATATACATTTTTTTCACAGTTTTTGATCAAATATCCGAAATTATTTTTAATATCTAGAAGAAGAAATTTAGTAGATAAAAAACTCAAAAAATTCTAAGTAATCATAAATTTAACTTAAAAAAGAAAATATTATTCTATTCTAATATAAGTAAGAAGTCTCCTTTTCATCCTTTATAAAATATTCATGAGTTGGTTCTGTTGTAAATTCCCGAAGCGGTTGTAGTTTTTCTTTTCTTTTCATAATGGTACGACTGAAAGATAATAGAAAGTCAGGGATAATACTTTCATGTCTGCATAAGAACCGTATGAATGTAAATCTACGTCTTACGTTGTCGAGTAGGTCATCATTGACCTGCCAGCTAAAATCGGGCCACCTCTGTCAACACGTTATGAGCCGTAGAACTGTAGAGGCAGATTATGGGGATGGTGAAAAGATTTTGTCAAAATTTTCTGAAACTTTTGCATTAACAATTTGAATATTCCCCTTAACGTCTTATCTTTGATGAGAGGATCCGAATGTATTATTGAAGTCTGATCTTGCGCTATGTGACAAGAACAGACAAATAAAATTAGAAGGCTAGAGAAGTCAATATGTCTGCAGACACCAAGAGATTTGATGTACACTGAAGCAAAGGTAGCGTAAAATTAAAATTGATTGAAACAAATGACATAAAAACAGACAATCTTTGTTTATTCCAACTGTCAGAGGAATTTATTTTCGATTACATGTGAGACTTCATGTCTCATGTGTTTTTCTTATGAAGTAGACTTAAACAATAAAAACAAATTGAAAATTAATCGGTTTTTTTTTTATAGTTTCTAGCGTTGGTAGAAGAGTGCGCTCTCTCAGTACTCTCTTTTTTTGTCTGTTATGATACATCGCATTTTTCTTTGCGGTTATTCTTTTTTTGGTTTGACTGAGGTGACCGATGGGAAAACCTTCGATCCTTCAGTTGAGGATGTCCACCTAATTAACGCCATTCATTTTCACTTGTCGGCAAAAGAGAATTTGTGGACGATTTTGAATTCTTTCAGAAAGCACAGTATGTATTTATCCGGTCAACAGACATCGAAATGACTACTCTTTTCTCACAGCAAGGTGGGGACTCCCCACTAGAACTGGCCAGAAGAAAGAAAAAAAAAGAAAGAAAGAAAAAAGAAAGAAAGAAAAAAGAAAGAAAGAAAGAAAGATCAAACAAATTGTTCAGGGTGTATGGAAGGTAAACATATATACTAATATCCCTTAACGGAATGCACGGTCCTTGGAGCAACACAGATAATTCTATAATGGGTGTATCAAGGGTGAGATAGCTTGACGTAGCCCACCCCTCCGCTGTTTAGAATCAGAGTTGTCTTTCACATTGATTGGTTGTCAATGGTAGCTTGAGGGACAATTTTTCCTAAAATTTACCAATAGCTTAGGAGAGAAGAGATAGATTCATGGCTTCCTAAATAGAATTAGCGTAAAATGAACTTTAACCAGAGTCTAGACTCCACTCGTCAATTCTATTCTCCATGCTATTAACCCTTCAACCACTCTGTACCTCGTACACTTGTATGATTTATTGATAAATACCGACCATTTCAAATTTGTCTGAATCATTTTAAGTGAACGTCTTTCCATTTCCTGTCTGGTCATTTGTACTTCGTGTGAACACACGAGCAAGAAAAAAAGTCCTCAGTAATGCCCGAAGTGAAGAAAAATGCATTGTCTTCAAGATCACCATTGATATTTCGAAATCGATTCTGTTTTGTTGTACTTATTTGGTATAGGAATGAGCAAAAGTTTCCACCAAAAACTGGTTTACAACTATGTATTCAAATGATTCAAAGAAAGCACTGAGAACTTTTTCACTAATATCTATGGTTGATAT
>OY735234.1:1062002-1067002 GCA_963457665.1 Thysanoteuthis rhombus | reverse complement strand
GTCTACTCCTTTCGCATTCCCCCCAACTGGAATTTCTCCAAGTCCGTTTTTCTCGCCCTTCTCCTTGCATCTGCTACGTTGGATTTCTGACATCTTTCACAAGCCGTGGATACCCATTAAGTTATGTAACGTACGAAAAAAAGAAATAAAGAGAAATAAACAAAGACGGCATTTTCCCTCATTTCGTCTCTGCAATCTTCCGCTTTTACCTCGAACATAGAAAACACCGATCCTACCTTTTAGCCGCTGCATCCTTTCATTCAAGTAGTTCATTACGCAGCACATATTGTCCACATCATCCGAGATTTCTTTTCATATAAGGGTTTTCTAAGCATCGCAGCTGCACCTACGCATGCATAATCATAGTAAGAAACAGATGAATTGATTGTACGTATATATTGGAACTTATATCTCTTTTTATATTTGTGCACACGTGAAAAATTTGCACACACACAGATACAACTGTGGAAATATGAAAAGTCAATGTACTTGGTGAATATTATTCTCATAAATCGAACATTAGACGAAAAATTTAAGATCAATATTCGGCAAATAAATACGTCAGGCTATGGACATATTGATTCATTCCCGTGTATATATATATATATATATATATATATATATATACATATATCATATCCTTTTGTGCATTTTCACACCAGTTGCCTGGTAGTCTCTGCAAGTCTCTGCAAGTCACCAGCCTTCCTATTCGCACCCTCTCAGTTAACAGCATTTTCTCACAGTTTCCCATCAGTTGCTTGGGACGCTCAAAGCTGAGGGACAGTAAGTCTCCTCAGGTCTACAGCCCTTCCCTCATACCGTCCTCACTTATCACAACAGTGCTGTGGTTTGTACTGCCTTCACCATGCCTTTTTCTTCGTTGTTAGGCCATTGCTAACAGCTGGGGGCCATAGATCTAATATTTCCAGTAATATACTTGGTATTCGAGCAGTCCCCAATAGTGTCATGGTCTGTATAGTCTCAATTTTTCCTCTCATCCTCAGCTCCCCCAATATCGTTTCAAGTATCTTTTGTGCAGTTCTGAGTGCACTATTAATGGTACTACCCTAATTTTAATGTTCTACACTTTCTTCTGTTCCCTTGCCATGTCCTGATAGTTGCCTAGCTTTTCACTGTCTTTTGTATTTACATTGTAATCCGCAGGCACGGCCAAGTCTATAATTTGGCAAGTTCTCTTTTCTATTTCTATGATTAACCGGTCTGGTTTTCTCGCTTAAGGTGGCGAGTTTGGATGTCGAAGTCCCAGAGTAGTTTCTAGCTTCTATTTTCCAGAGCCATCTCCAGTTTGTGCTGATACCATTTGTCTGTACTTTTGAATTCCATTCATTTGCTCAATACCCAGTGTATCAGTACCGCTACCTTATCGTGTCGATTTTTTGGACACTTTCTGGGATAGTTGACTGCATTCACTGATTATGTGGCTTATTCTTTTCTCCACGTAGGCGGCATTTGCTGTTTGTTTGGTTTTTGTTGATTTTAGCCTTGACATGGTTTGACCTCATGATGCCATGATGTGCGATAAGGTTTCTCTCTTCAATTTCCCTTTGCGTAACCATGTTCATGATCTCTTGTCTGCTATATTTTATACTTGTCTTTTGAATTCGCTGCGTAGGATTTTTTTCTGTTTCCATTTTTAATTCCTTGTTTTGCTGCTCCTTTGTTTGCTACCTGTTTGTTAACTTGCTTCAGGAGTTTGTTTTAATCTCTTCACTACTTGCTTGCACATTTTTCTTATCCTATGTTGGTCTTTTAAGTGCATTCATCTGTTCTGATAAGGCTTCTGTCGCCTTCTTTCCTCATTAATCATAGTCTATCAGTGTCATCTGTGGATTGTAGAGCCTTGTGCATTATCATAGGCTTTTTCGTTCACTGATCCATTGATTGGAGTTCTTCCTTTATCCATCTAAAGAATGGACCTGTGTATCTTACTGCCCATGTGTTCATTCCATTTATCAGACTTTTTCAATTTAGCTTGATCCTCTTTTTATTTTCTCTCTCATTTCTTCCCATTTTATAACATCACATTCGCAGGTATTTATATCTGTCCCGTGTAGTCAATGCTCTGATTTTGATGTTGTCCGGTGATTTGATTCCTTCTGGCACTGATTTGAGCTTCCTTTGTGCACTACGATTTTTCTATCCCAAACTCCATCCCAATGTCGTCGCTAAACACTTCAACTTTATTAGAACATCATTTCGAGCTCTTTCCCGATGTTTGCGAATAACTTTATGTCGTCCATGTACATAAGGAGGTTGACTTCTTCCTTCGTTTTGGAGAATCGGTACATTTTGCTGTTTTCAAGGTTCTGTCGAGTGGTATCATGGTGAGAACAAATAGTACTGCGATCAAAGAGTCACCCTGGAAAATACCCCCTTTTATATTTCCCTCTATTTAGTTTTCTCCTGTAGCTGTCAAGTGTACCTACCCATTTCAAGTATCTTTCCTGCACCCTTTATATTCTTCTGGTAATATTGCTCTTCTTTCCATGGAAATATATATTTTCTCTGCTATCTGTCCTGTCAGGGTTTTCCACATTAGTGGTAGGCTTGTAATTGGTCTATAATTGCTTACCTGTTTCTCTTTCTCGGTGTCATTTTGAATGATGGTCGTTCCGCTTTTGGTCATCCATTCTGGGACCTCGCCTTCATCCATGCAACTTTGGAGCTGGTAGATGAGTATATCGGGTCATATGATGAATTCGTTAAACCAATATCTGTGGAACCCATCGGCACCTGGTGATTTCCATTTTCTGAATTTTTTCTTTAATGTGGTTTCGTTCAGTTTTTTCAATGTAGTTTTCATTCAATACTATTTTGCTCACATATCATAGTGAAAAGAGACTAGACATAGGCCTTGGTGTTCTCTTTTAATCCCATCTAATCATTTTGGAGCTTCTTTTCGAGTGTCCCCATATATTGTTCCAGAAGATTTTGCCTTTGTGGCAACCGGTTTCTTGTAGTCTTATCTCTGAGAGCCATTTGTTTTTCAGGTTTCGTTTCACTGGATCAGCCAGGTGCTGATTAGCACAATTCAGATGGTTTGCTTTGAAATAGCAATACATTACTAGTTCGTTGTCCTCTTTCGTCCATTATCTCTTCTTGTTTTATCTAACAGCTGTTTGGTTATGGTTGTGTTTATTCTGAATGTTATAAAGGAGCATGAGCCGGGGTCTTGACCATCAGTAACTTTGTAATGACTGTGTCCTTCCTGAAGGCCATAAGGGAAACACGAGCTGGACTTTTGGACAATGACCCGGTCCCTCCTGGTGACTAACAAGGGAGCACCTGCCGTTTATAACACACAAATTTCGAGTTTGCGCCCTATTTTTGCTCTAAATTTATTTGGGTTCACTGTCATATTTCTTTGGTTTGGATAACTTTGAGGTAGCACCAGACTTTGGTGAATTATTTAGAACCTATTTAATTTAAAATGACCTCAGAGCTCCCCCAGCTCTTACAATCCCACAGTATTCTCTCATTACGAGAAAGCACATGGGTGTGCGTCGCATTTAACAGGATGGCAAGATGATTGTCTTCTACTAATCACTTAAAACCTATGTCGCTAAGCTTTATAAATAGCTTCTTTCCCGTCCTGTTGTTTTCTTCGTTTCAGTCAACGTGTAACAATGTAAGTAATATTGGGAAGGTCATATTTTTTCCTTGATTTAGTAAGAGTCCCACAAGAAGCAAGCCTCTCAGTTGAATGACTCCTGACCGCCTTTTTCTTTCACCTTTGAAATTGAAATTGAAATTTCAACGTTCAAAGGCGTTTGAGATTAACAGTAAATAAAAGAATGAGAAACATACCATTTAACTATTCTGCAATCAGGTATAAAAATGGTCTCACACATTCGCATACATACAAACGCATACATACACAATTGTGTGAACTCGTACATAAACATACATACACTCATGCACACACACACACACACACATACTCATTACTCAACATTGAATTGATGAATGCAGAACATATACCCTGCGACAAAGAATGGCTTCTTCAGAGACGGACGCAAAGCTAGGATAAATAATGGGTCTAAACACAGTCACACACACCAGAAGGTTACTATAAAATTAACACAACTCTCTTCCTTTCGCCGAGGAAGTCAATTACCTGAAACTATATAGTCCACAACCGACCCGGAGAAATAATAAAATGAAAGAATGATAATAAAAAAGAATAATGTATTCTTCCACACACACACAAACACACACACACTATATATATATATATATATATATATATATATATATATATATATATATATATATATATATATATATATATATCAGTTGAAATCATATATTTAATGATCACCTATAAAATTTGATTTATCATTATAAGTTAAACCTATGAGTGGAGTAACTCTCATAGATATAGGTATGTTACTCCTCGTTAGTCTTTTCAGCTAGGGTTTCAGTTCAGTGATATTTTTCAGTAATTAACGAGATGGTGTAATACTTGTTCCAATTAATTTTTCACCACCACTTAATGATATCATAACAGAATATCCAAGGTCCGCTTAAAAGCCAAAAATGGCCGCAGCCATTTACGGATTTTAATCAAAATGATGCTTGCAGAATATTTCCATGTAGCAATATTTTAGAAGTGTGAAAATCAATTGATTCAACTACTTCTACTAACTTATAGTTCTTGTTTTCAATTGAATCACTTAACATATCTGTTAAATATTTGTGGATTTGATTAATCGTGATAGACAAGGCTATGACGAAATACGCATTCTTTAATCAGTTATATTCGTATCGAATATATGAATCAATAAATAGTCGTTAGATTAGATCTTGACTGTGACAGTCCAACCTCTATCGCTATGGCTATGCCTTGTGCATACATAATGCAAATCACTATATCATTTTTCTGCTTGAAATTTGAATTGAAGGAAACTCGTTAAAATATAATGACTTTATTTAAAGATTTCATGCACAATGGGCCGTTCGAAGCTAAATAATAATCT
>OY735234.1:1042002-1057002 GCA_963457665.1 Thysanoteuthis rhombus | reverse complement strand
ACCTAGACCCGCTTATTAGAGGTTTACGGTTTCCTATTAATTAATGGGTTTTCTAGTTGTTTTGGGCTTCTGGGTTTTTTTTTTGTCATATGAGTTATTAATAACAAAGAATTCAAGTCATTTTGTGATTCGTGAGATCTGAACGTTTCCTATGTATGCAACTAATGGAATTCCTCAATTACATTTCATTTCAAACATTTATGGCAGTTTTTGACATTGGCTGCTTTTTTTATAAGTCAAAGGCACGCACCATAACAACGACTATTCACCTCTACATTTATCTAATAAATTGCTTGTTCGTTGAATTATCCATTACTTGAAATTTACATTTGTTCGTTTACTTAGAACATCCGCCTAACTGAACTTCCGCTGGACAAAATATCTATTCACAAATTGGTTTAACGATCGCTCAATGATACGTCTGTTCGATAAAATAACTAGCAAGAAAGCATCTCTCGACGAAAAACACGATAACATACATATAAAATGCACAATTCCTTATTGGAAACCTTTGAGATTGAACTCTTTCCGGAATTAAAAATGATGATTCAAGTACTGTATAGGAGTAAGATAATCAAGTCGATTGTCCGTGAATTGCGATTTCTCTGCAGTGAATTTCGTAAATATTTACACTGAGTAGCATAAATTATTACGATAAATGATACAGGTCTGATTGCTGTAGGATCAAACTCCACCCCGACTTCTATTCCAACTGAAGATGATAATGCAACTTTTGAATCGTGTACATAATGAAGAATCATATTTTTATTTATTACGTGCATGACAAATTTTCGTAGTTATGTCTTGTAAGTAGGTAAGAGAGCCGGCTACCAGCTACTTGATATATCCACACAGTCATATGTAATCACCCCCTCCCTCAAAAGTGAGCACAAATTGATCTTTAGATCTTTCCACCCCCCCTTTATCTTTACCAATCCTGTAACATAGTGCAGAGTTGTCGCGGAACAACATATAATTTCATTACATGTGTGTCAATGGAGAGATAGTCTGACGGATTACATCTCTTTTTAGGCTGGTTTGGAATCAGAGTAGTTCGTCTCATAGACTGCTCACCAACCATGGCTAGAGAGCCCAGTCTTCCCTACAATTTAGTAGCTGTGTTTGGAAGAGATCTATCCAAGCATTGGTGTAAAATGAATGCAAACTGTCTCGACAAATTCAAATCATTGTGTCATTAACTGTTTGGCCACTCCACACGATTAAACCGTTTCGCATCTTGTTGAAAATTCTCGGTCTTCCGGCAGATAAAAATCATGCTAATATAATCAAGTGGAAGTTGGAAAGTGGCCAAATAAAATCCGACCGTAAATTCGTATTTAATGATTCAACTTGAAATTTTGCAAATAGAGTGTAAACAAATAATTTCACTAACGAGCGAACTTGAATGCAACGAATCAACAAGCGTACAATCAGTTGTAATACGCAAGGAATGCATGCACACACGATTACAATTGATTTTGCTCGAATAGGTAGAATAAGGAATAACACATTTGTAAATCCTAATAATGGCAATGATTAATAATTTCACCGCCTTCATAACTGCGTGATACACACACACACACACACACACACACACACACACACATTCTAACCAATAATTGAGGTTGAGGACATTATGCACTATATATATGTGTAAGTGCGTGTGTTTATGTGTGTGTGTGTGTGTGTGTGTGTGTGTGTGTGTGTGTGTGTGTGTGTGTGTGTGTGTGTGTGTGTGTGTGGAGAGAGTGGGAGAAAGTGGGTGAGGAGAAAAAGCCAGGTGAAATGAAGATGTTGTGACTTTTTATATTATTCTTTATTATTCGATAAAGATATGTCTCTAGCAGTCATATCAAGCAAATATGGTTGTTATTCACGTTTGAATAGGTTAATAAAGTTTGTAAGGAGTAAAGTGACCAAAAGATTGAGTGGTCAAACAGAGATAGTGTTCGTAACAAAGAAAGAAAACTGTTACCTTTAAAAGAAGGGAAGATAAGTGAGAAAGAGAGGGGGGAGAAAATGAAAATTATTTCTCTTTTACGTCATACAATATCATAATATACCTTTTTTAAAAACCGATTCCGGAGAAAAAATAGAATACAAGAAAGAAAGGAAGAAGAAGAGAAAAAAGAAAGTTGACTAAATAGTTTATAATTAATGTATACACTTCACACACACACACACACACACACACACACACACACATATATATATATATATATATATATATATATATATATATATATATATGGATATATACATATACATACAACTTTTTCCTTTGCGAATAAATTATATTGTATTTCAGACGATTTTTCATATTATGAAATTGTCGTTTATTTTGGGCCTTTTAAGAAGGATTGACTCGAAAAATCAATTACAAAACAAATATTTTTCTAATATTATTATCATTACAAAAGAAAATGTTGCCAAATTCTGTCAAAAATTGTTTATATGACGCCGTAGATCTCTTGTTACACCAGTAGCAAGCGATAGTTTCATCCTTGGGATTAAGTGGCAGCATGTAGCCCAAGTCTCCAGTCCCCCCAAAAGTACTTGAACTGATGTTCGTGGGTCATTGGTAACTGCAGTCGATAATTCTTCATATAAAAAACAGGTCCTGGCATCTATCGAGACTTATTAGTGATATTCAAGCCTCAAATCCTTCAATGGTAACGAATTAGATCTCTATTTACTTTGAATCTGCAACAATGCAATCACATTAGCAATTCTTTCACTTCCAGCATTGTCCTCTGTAATGAAAAAAAAAAAAAAAAGAACGGCATTTCATGCGTAACAATATGATATCAATGGAGGAACAATCATATATTTTTGCAAATTCTGATTCGCTCAAAAAAGATCACCTAGTGCCCCCTCTAAGCTTTTGTAGTCATTGAGTGCTAAGATCTTATGTTGTGTAATTCTTTCCCACAACAAAAGTATGTACGTCATTTAGAATTCGACATAGGGAATTAATATTTTGTTTCTAAAATTTCTGTAAGCTCTCCTCATAATTTGAAATATTTTGTGTTCACACTAATTCCCTTTGTGCGCTGGTTTTCAAAAGATGCGTGTGTGTGCATAGGTTAGGTGGAATTATGCACACAAACTATGCAGTCTCTATAGAATTATAATGATTCTCTTATTGGAAATAAATACAGATTTGAATCTTTTGAATCTCACATCAATTTCTAAGGTAACTTTCTTGCAGCAAAATTATACTCATAATTTAAAGAGTTTGAGAAAAAAGGAATATAAATTTTACGAGCACGTTTTTGATGCTCGTCGTGGAATACAAGAAGCTACGTGAAGCGACGAGAATAAGGATAATTTCATTCAGAATTAACTTTTATACAAAGTTTGGGGTGATTTATGTTAGGTTTATTCATTTATCATGACAGTTGATACTGATGATGAATTATAACTTTGCTTTGCTCTCATTGATTCTCGTTGCTTATCGTATTTTTCCATGGCCTCTTTCATATCGAATACCAACCAATTCTCCTATAGTTGCATAAAATTTGTATATGTAACTGAATACGTACAAGTGTTTCACATCGTTTACCTATTAATCAATGAATATTTTTATTTCAAGAATCGAACATTTTTTCTCGGCTTTTCAGAAAATAACCAGATCAAATCAAATGAAAAGAATAAAATCTATTTTCTTTCTTTTTGTTGTTCAATATTGTTTCAATCATTTATTCTTAAAAAGCCAACAAAAATGAGAATTTTTCGCGCAATCACAATTTTTCTTAAAGACTTCGTCATTTTTTTTATTTCGTTTCAAGGAAATAGAAATAAAAACAATATTATCAGAAAACTGGAAACAAAGATTGAATCAACCGCTCCAATAAATATAGACTTGTTTTGTATTATCCACACAAAAACTAGCCTGAAGAGAAATAATTTCAAAATGGGTCATTCACATTTTTATTATTAGGAAATTAATCGACCGTTTGCTTACTTAAACTATATATATATATATATATATATATATATATATATATATATATATATATATATATATATATATATATATATATATATATATATATGTTTATTTTACCGTATTTTTTTTATTTATTTCTGTTTATCATTGGATGAAATGTCATTTTTCTTTTGTAAGATGAATGATGATATAAACAATAAACAAACGGTGAGTATTTAATCCAATTTTGGCTCATTTGAAGCAGTAACCTGTTTCTAATTATCCTTCATGATGATGATGATGTTGATGACATGCCTTCTGTGTACAATTAATCCAGCTTGGTGGTCCCAAATTCAGTTGAAGCACGAATTATGGCTTCCCTATTATCAAATCTTTCATTAAGGATATAAAGTTCAAATTACTTGAATTGATAATGATATGTAGGGGAAATGTCCGATGAATATGGATGATCATGCAAGACTTCTCATCCCAATTCCTCGAGCTTTGATAATCAGCTGAGATGAACTAGATATGGAGCAGTTATGGGATATTTGATTAAGTTCACGAGGAACTCATTGTTGCAAAGTTTAACCTTTCCTGTTTTCTTGAGTTGACAAGATATGGTGGCTGTGAAGTCTCTAGCTACCGTTCGATTTTCATCATTAAGAATAGCTTCTGGCCTTCCATTTTCGTGCATATATATAAAAAGCCTGTTGACTTCCTGCCTGACAGAACCTGTAGCCAGGCTGATGCCATACGTATCGTTCATCTTCCTTTGGATTACATCAGAGAGGCCGAAAGGTAGAGGGGGGCTTTCGACTGGCCACATCCTGAACACTATATGCTTCGCGCTGACGTGCCCTGGAGAGATCACTAGTCCCGCTGCTCACAGAATTAGTAACAACACGGTAGACATCCAGACGAGTGAAGAGATAAGAGAGGATCAACGGAAAGAGAAGACAGAATGCTGACACGAACTAAACCGGTAGACACTGTAACAAAGTAACACTGTCACTGGGTCTGCCGCTCGAGAATTGGGCTGAAGAGTCACAGCGGGTGTTGTAACTCAATCACAGACAAATCCTTTGCACACACTCCATTGTTTTCCGGGACAGAAGGGAGCCAGCTAAATAAGAATTATCTTACCATCCTTTAGAAATTGTTCCTTTGATCTGCGTACGAAAATATCTACCTACCTGTTTATGTATGAGGTGTATCAAAAGTATTTTCGGGTTTTTTTTTTTTTTTTGCAAACCTTTACGCCAAAGCTTATTTCATGTACACATCGACAGCATATTAAAGACTCTCTCTCTCTCTCTCTCTCTCTTACACACACACACACACATATATATATATATATATAGATAGATATACAGATATATATGTATATATACTTTTGATACACCTGATATGATTAATGAAACATTTATCTTACTGTGTTGTCCAAATTGAATAGATAATGGCATTCCTTGATTTAGAGACACGAGTGGATTGGTTCAATAATTAATATTGTTTCTTACAATGTATATGTCTTCTGGACTAAATACAGAATAGAGTACATTTTTGCCCTTTTAATTGATACGTACCATGTATGGTGGATTATAAGATGAATAGTTTGAAAGGGTATGGTAGGACTACCACTCGATGCAACTAATCAAAGCCCATAGCTTTCAATGCTAAGCATCAGTAGACAGCCACCTAGTCATAATACCAGCACGACGGAAACAGTATCATATTTGCTATTATCAATCCCCAAAATAAACGATTTGTAAATTTCATCAATTATGGCCTCCAAACATAGAAGTAGAGATGTTAGCAATTTCAATATGCCAAAGAGAAGCCATAAATTGAAAAAGTGGAAATTTCTTTTCGTAATAAGGAAAAAAAAAATGTATGCCAAGTTTGCTGAAAAACGATGGAAAATTCTATCTCCATCCAACGCATCACTTTAATAACACCCCTGATAGTCTTGTGACTCACTGGATCACTAATAGCTGTGAGAGCGATCACAGACCTTACACTATTATTTCTTAATTGTAAATCATGACTTTTTGGCATTCTTTAAGTTTACGGATTTTATGGGTAAGTTAATTCCATAACTAGCCACACTTCATTATTTGGAAAAATAATTTTTAATGGAAGCAAAAAGAGCAACTTTGGTCAAAACATGAGGCCAGTTAAAGTAAAAAAAAAAAAAAAATTCAAAAGAAATGCAGTCAGAATATGCAGCCACATAAAAAAAAAAACAATTTTTAGAAAAAATAAATGTTTCAGAGTATGAAGCCAGGTGAAAAATTCAAAGTGTATAAGGTTAGGTAAAAAAAATCTTTGAAAAAAGTGTCCAGAGTATGAGATTATTTGAAAAAGTTACCATACGTATGAAGTCACCAAAAAATAAATATATTTGTGGTCAGAATGAACGTTCTATTATGACGTAAATATGACACAAACTAAATGTATAGTTCAACATTATACAGTAAATAAAACTTCCACCCTCTAAAAAAACTCAAAATGTTACCGATTTCCCGGATTTTTGCAATAATTTTCTTTCTAGCATAGTACATATAAAAGATAATGAGACTATTTACTGGTAGATCAGTAATTCTGCCTATGATCAGAATATATGTGCGCCTCGCTTAGGATGCAATGGTCGCTTCCCAGTTTTTCACTTCCGATCGGAGCGTTGTATCTGTTCGCTTGGCGCCAGCGCAATACCTTGGCCGATGATGGCTTACTGAGACTTTGTATTGCAAAGTGCAAGAGGCTTAGGATTCGTCCCGTGGTCTCTAAAAATTACTCGGCACAGCCTCGGGGTGGCAGCACGCCCCAGGGTTGTAACGCCAAATCGCACCGAAAAGGATGGATTGGGCTTGTCCTGACGCCTTTGCAACGCTAAATGTTGGGACGGAGAAATCTTTGCAGCTCTTTTGTAAATGGAAGTAAAATATTGTGTCATATCTTGCTCTTTCAAGGATGCAAGTAAATATAATCCAAAATGCACTCAGCCCAGTCTCAAAGGATCTGTAAGCCCCGGGGCAACACCTTTCCATTGCGCTATAAGGGATGGCTCGGATTTTCCCTGATGCTTTTGCAATACCAGTTGCGAGGATAGGAGCAATTTTTGGTCTTCCTGTATACGGAATCCCACAAAAACCAACCTTGTGTCAAATCTTGCTCTCGTGGGGAAGTGAATGAGTATCTTTGCGCCACACACACACGCACACACACACACACACACACACACACACACACACACACTCATATATATATATATATATATATATATATATATAGATAGATAGATTGGTAGATAGATAGATAGATAGAACCAAAATCTCATCAAAATCCCATAGCATACCACAAAGCGGTCAGGGTAGACCAATCAATTACTTATCATCGTGGGTCAGCCTACCAGAAGATGGCCCAGTTGGTATCCTTGAATGGTGTAAAGTGTAAAAAAAAATGTGTCCCAACTGTTCATTTTGAAATTTTCTTTCTCTGTAATGAACAAGAGAATACATATACACATGCTTCGTGAATATTCATTACTTATTTTTGCTCATCCACGGTGTATATCTGCTCTATTCGCTTTTTTCAACACGACAGTTATGTATGAACCGTATGTATCAAGAAATGGAAATGAGAATTCCGAGTTAAAATAGTTCTATAGGTCTCTGCATTACCAGCGACTATTTAGTGCAATGGTAAGAGTAACTCTACGTTGAAGCGGCGACCTGATCGGTCGCAGGCTCGATTCTTGCATCAGTCTTATTTTCTTCAATTGTTTAATTTATTTTCGTTGTCGAGGCCAAGTGATATGTTAACCGTGTTATGATGGGAGCTGATTTAAAAAATGAATGTGTGTATATATATATATATATTGACACTCATTTTTTAAATCAGCCCCCATCATCAAGTCGAATACCCCTATACGTTTGTTTAGTGTTTTCTCACAGTTGTCCAGATCTGAATGCGTTGTAGAGTTTTATGGCATTTTAAGTAGCACTTTTCCGACATTCAACTTCAGAAGATTTCGCACTGGGTGACCAATTAAGCTTATCTGCCTGTATTTATGTACATCTCTTCCCCCTCCCTCTCTCTCTCTCTTTCTCTCTCTCTCTCTCTCTCTCTCTCTGTTTATACATGTCGGCTCACCGATAAATTTCCTCAAATTCCTCTTAACGATTAATTTCCTTCCCCATTTGCTGACCAGTCAGTCGGCCTTTTTACCCCGCCTCTTTTGGTCGTAGATGAATAAATAATCCATCTGTACTTTACAAACCATGAAAGCATATAAATACATTAGAAAAAGAAAAATCTCATTTGTGAACTCTTTCCCAATTACAGATATCCCCGGCTTTTCAAAGTTTGCTTTCCAACTCTTTGCTTTTACGATACATTCTCTTTAATATAGGTCTGCCCTACTATCCGAAATGACATAAATCGAAGAAGCAAATACCATTAATTAACATGGTAAACATTTTCAGCGTTCTGAGTTCCTCCAATAACTTTCTTCTAAGTCTGCTTCTCTCGATGTCGAAGGCCATGTTCCTTCGCCTCCTTTGGCTGATGATACTACCGTATGCTAGACTGTTTAGCCTCATGCAGTTGGCTATCAGATTTCTGCAGGCACTCAAAATATCCTGCAAACCTGACCTGAATCGACGTGTCCTTTCAAGTTAAAAGTCCACATTTTCTGCAATCATTGCAGCACTGTCCGTCGTAGTGAAAATCTCACGTATCTCTTGGGGTCTGGGAACGCTAAAAATATTTCTCATGGTAATAATAATTATTTTCCCGCTAAACGCCATTTTGGCTCACAGAAAGACCGCTTTTTTGGATAGCAAGGGAAACCTGTCATAGATTTGCCTTCGTTCTTCCATTTTAAACTAAAGTGGATCTATCAGAGAATTGCGAATCCCCTCAACATGTGAGAGATGATTTCATACGCTGATCTAAATTTTTTTGGAATTAATTGTATCATAATCCTTATTTTGTATATCAAGAACGTTTATCTAATTCATTTCCTTTAATTTGATTATCAGATTCTTTTGCAGAACTCACTTTTCAGTATAGAATTAAGAAAATACATAAAAACATAAAAATCTCAACAAGCCCCCACACATATACAGATACGCACGGAGAAGTACATATCCTATTATAATTCATCTAAATCCCGTCCCTTCGTCCACTAGTGTGACAGCTTACCTCGGAAACCACACAACATATCCCGATGAATTATCTTTGTGTACCAATGTGACCCCCAAGTTTTTAGCAACTTTTGTTTTCACCCCCAGCAAATTAGTTTTTCGGAGGCACTCGATTTTCAATGCCAAAATGATGTTGTGTTGTGTAATTCTCAAATGATGTTATGACGCTGTTAACACCCTTGAACGTGGAGAGAGAGGGGGGAGAAGAGGGAGAGAGAGATGAAGATGGAGATGTGCACATAATACAATATATCCGGAAATCCAAAATGAGATTCATTGGAATTTCGTGGAAGAAAAGACTTCGGGGGAAAAAAAACTGACCTCTTACCCGGCATGGACGAGTTCTTCATCTGGTTTACGTAAATACACTATCATAGACATTGTTATAATATTCTCTGGATTTAACATGCACACGAGTAAATATGAATTGCTTTTTATTAAAGTAGGCTCAATCTTCAACACTCTGCTTTCTTTCAAAGACAGTATTTTTGGATGATTTGAGTCCCTTACAGTGGCACGGCAAACTTCTTGCTTGGTGAACAAAGTCGCCTACAGAAAGCAAGATGTAAATCTACCAAATATCATGGAAGGAGTTTATTGTTGAGCCAATCATCGAAGGGAGAAAGACATCCGGCTTCAAATATCAACTTTCTATTTCCTGGTTTTTACAGTCTTCAATTCTGACCATTGGCACCGGTTGGGAAACGCACAGCTAACTTGACTAATAAGAAAAAATACTTTTTCAAATGTATCATGTTTGTGTGTGTATGTGTGAGCTTGAATGTGCGTGTGTGCACGTGCGTTTACGTGTGTCTGTGCGGAAAGTGTATATTTAGGTTTTAATATATATGCATACATCTGTCTCTCTCACTGTCTCTCTCTCCCTTTTTCTCTCTCTCTCTCTATATATGTATCTCTCTCTCTCTCTCTCTCTCTCTCTCTCTCTCTCTCTCTCTATATATATATATATATATATATATATATATATATATATATATGTATATTTCGTAGATCCGGGAGATGTGTATCTCCGGGAATCGGTTACATATCTTTTGGAACAAATAAATTTAAAAAAAAAACATCAATAGGAGTGCTCAATGACTGTTCATGATAAAAGCAGAATTTTGATACAAAATTCTTCAAATAAAAAAAAATACATTATATAAAGACACAACACAAATGCACACCTATAAAAGCTAAACAATTATTTAAGATGTCCTAATCCAAAAATTGAACGCAAGAGATGTAATATAAGTATAATAAATTGAGGTATAGCCTAACCATGAATATATGTAAATATACAAAAAAATTTAACAACCACTAATATTCTAACAATCGAATCATTACGATGAATGTAAAAGATACGAGAAATACAACCACAAAATGATGAAAAATATAATACGTACATGCGTACACACACACGCACACCAAAACCTTTCACGTACATAAAACTCAGATCAATTCAAAATTCAAAATAAAGTAACGCCCAAGCAAACACACACACACACACACACACACACACACAGAATAGACGGATAACCATGAAAAAAGTAAGTTATATTTCTAACTACATTAAAAAGCGATTTAGTTTCAATTTTAACTCATTTTCTTTGAAGAAAAAATAAAACACACAAAAAAATCAACGCACACTATGACTAAACGGGAAAGGATACGAGAAGAGACACAGAAAAGCCACTCACATGAACA
This sequence comes from Thysanoteuthis rhombus, assembly GCA_963457665.1. Taxonomy (NCBI): domain Eukaryota; kingdom Metazoa; phylum Mollusca; class Cephalopoda; order Oegopsida; family Thysanoteuthidae; genus Thysanoteuthis; species Thysanoteuthis major. The sequence continues at coordinate 1,046,154 of OY735234.1, read as the reverse complement.
ATCTAATGCAAAAAATGGCTAACGCATACTAATATGCAAGGACATACTACACACGATGATATCAAGGCCAGACAATGTAATTCAATTGTCACCCAAACATTGGAAGAAAAAGGAAAGAAAGTAAAATAATAAATCTCTAATTTAACCTTATAAGTTATAATTATGTATGTACCTGATGATTACTGGCGCATGATTTAAAGTCGTGAAGTAAATTGATGTTACTTATCATTATATTATTACTATATGTATAATTCAAGTCAGAAGTTTTCATACGTCTTAGCCTGGCCAAATTTTCCACAAATCCTAGTAAAGATCTCCTGTCTTGAATCAGTTAGGATCATTACTTTTTTCAAGAATGTGAATTGTTAGAATGATAGCACAGATAATTATTTGTTTCAGCTTTTATATCTTTCAACTCATTCCCTGGGGTCAGAAGTCTACATACTCGACTGCCCCTTTAAACATCTTGGAATATTCCAGAAAATGATGTTATGGCTGTAGATGCTTCTGATAGGCTAACTAACATCATGTGAGTCAATTTGAGATGTACCTGTGAATGTATTTTAAGGTCTACCTCCAAATTCATTACTTCCTCGTTTGAAAGCATGGGGAAATCAAAAGAAACCAGCAAAATGATTGTGGACTCCAACAAGTCTAGTTCATTCCTGAGAGCAATTACCAAACAGCTGAAGATACCACGTTCAACTGTACAAAAAATACATTGCAAGTATAAACATCATAGGATCTCTTAGGATGGAGACGTGAAAAGTGTTCATCCATCCAAGAACAGCTCCAAAGGACCTTGAGAAGATGCTGAAGGAAACAGGTAAAAGAGCATCTTTATTCATAGTAAAACAAATACTATATCAACATAATCTGAAAGGCTGCTCAGCGAAGAAGAAGCTATTGGTACGAATCCACCATCAAAAAGCCAAACATTTTTAACTGTTCATGGGGACAAAAATCTTACTTTTTGGAGAAATGTTCTCTGAAATGATGTAACAAAAATTAAACTGTTTGGCCATAATAATCAGCGTCGTTTGGAGGAAAAAGGGTGAGGCTTGCACGCCGGAGTAAACCATCCCGACATTGAAGCACGGGGGTGTCAGTATCGTGTTGTGGGGGTGTTTTGCTACTGAAAGAATCAATGCACTTCATAAAATAGATGGCATCATAAGCCAGAGGGTTAAAGTTTGGTCGCAAATATGACCTCCAAATGGACAACGACCCCTAAGAATATATCCAGAGTTGCGGCAAAATGGCACAAGGACAATAGAGTCAATGTATTCAAGGGGCCATCCGAACGCCCGGATCTCAATCCAATAGAAGATATGTGGGCAGAACTGAAAGAGCTTGCGTTAGCAAGGAGGCCAACAAACCTAATTCAATTACAACAGTTCTGTCAGGAGGAGTGGGCCTAAATTCCAACAGTCTATTATGAAAAGCTTGAGGAAGGTTATCCGAAATGTTTGACCCAAGTTAAACAATTTAAAAGTAATGTTATCAAATACTAAGTTTATGTAAACTTCTGACCCTCTGGGAATGTGATGAAAGAAATAAAATCTGAAATAGATAATTTTCTCCACTATCAATCTGACTTTCTTCAAATAAAGTAATGATCCTAATCTTACAAAGATTAAATGTCAGCAGTTGTGGAAAACTGAGCTTAAATGTATTTGGCTAAGGCGTTTGATTTGATTGTACGTATCAGTGGAGCTACAGGGATGAAAATGTGAACTTTTACTTCTTATTTTGTCTTAAAAAAACTTTCTTCTTTTTTCTTGAGGAAAAGAGATTCAATTTGTAATGCAAGTTTATGATGAATTGATCCTTTGACTTGTTTTTTGAAAATTCAGACGTTTTAGATATCACTGTCCAACAAAAGGTAAGAGAAGTAACTTATTCGTTTTTTAATTGATCACCCTTACGACAACATGCTGCCAAAAGACGTTGATTACGTAAATTTTTCATTAGATGATTTCTGCCTATCTATCCATCTATCAATCTTTATGGGTATATACACGTGTTTACAATAACAAGCAGACACAATAATATATGAAAAGACATTTACTCCTGAGTTTGTCTCATTCCCAATAGTTTATATATATATATATATATATATATATATATATATATAAAGCAAAGAACACAGATTTCATCCGTTGTAGATATTTAATCACAATGCTCAATAATCAACAGTAAGTAGAGCTATCAATACATTGAATTAAGAATTGCATATATCAGCTGGCAGTTCAGCTGAGTGGTAAGAGCAGCATCGCGTTTAAATTCCTCCTGTTGCAGCAGCTCATTTCTTTAATGGTTTATTCTATTTACGCTGTCTAGGCCACCTGACACATAACTGTCGCAATTGCTCTGACCTCTGCCATGTCTCATCAGCAAACCTTTCTATCTCATACTCCAATTTGCATTTTTTCTTTCTTACTTGCCTTTAATATCCCATTGACAACAATCGGTTAATCTTCACCTGTTGCCATTTTTCTTGCTAAATGTCCAGCTCATTTCCATTTTGTCACTTAATTATTTGTTTAATGTTCTTCATCTTGGTCCATCCACAGATCAAAGTTGATTTCTTTCCATTACTTTGAGTTACTAACAGTATTGTTCTTACAATGGCTCCCAATTCGATTCTAAGTAGATTTTCAGTTCATTTTGTTAATTTATATGTTGTGCATCCATTAATCATTGCTGGTATTATGCATTTACCATGTACTTTGGGTTTAAAACACATTGACAACGTGCTTTTCAATATATCTCTATTCATACCAAATGCTTTTCAGCCAATCGTGATGCATCATTCTATTCTGATTACATCGTCTTTTTTCAACTTTATCAGCTGACCTAGGTAAACCTTTTCATCAACCTCTTCTGAAGCCTTCCCTTTATTTTCACTGTCTTTATTCGGACTTCATTGTTGAACATTTCTTTTGTCTTTGTTCTTTGTCCTCACTGGTTATCCTACATCTGTGTCCCTATTCTTGGCTACGCTAAACTTGGTAAATAGTGATACATGTGTTTTCGAAGCCCCAAACCATAAAAAGAAAACAATTGAAAAAAGCAATAACTGTGAGTAGAGGTCTACATAAAACAACTCCCAGCAAGTTAGCGCAGTAAGTTCGATCCTCAGCAGGTTTCCCATCATTGCTTCTTTGTGGCAGATTAATATCTGTTTACTATAAACCAGTACAAACTATCATAGGACACAACAGGAGTGGATCCAGGATTTTGAGCATTGGGGTATCAAGGATTTTGAGTCGAGGTGCCTGGATTAAAGTATTTATTTTCTACAAATAATTTTTTAAAAAGGAAGCAAATTTAAAACATAAAAAACAATGATCGGGCATTTTACACTAGCATTTGAGTCGATGCCTTTCAGTAATAGAATTGACAAAAAAGTGAAGTAACAAGAACAGAAAGTTCAATGAGGAGTCCACTATAAAGCTGAAACGCCATTATTGCCAGATAACGTGACCCTAAATGAGAGATACTTTTTGGCAAGAAACATATCATCAAGGGATACCTTTCTATCAACTTTCTAGTACATCTGACGCTAAACTGCTGAGAAAATCGATTCTAAAACATTTAGTTTAAACCCCAATATTTTCAGATTGCATGGCCCTGAATAGAAGGTTAAAAGTATCTCATCAAAAGAAACCTTTTTACCAACTTTTACATAAATTTGACTTGAAACAGCTCAGAAATATTATGGGGACAGACTTACTGACCGACTTTTAATAGAACAGATTTACCACAAAACCAATGATTGAAAAAATCATAAGTCATCTTAGATGAAAAGTAAGATAATATTTTTTGTTTTCAAGGTAGATTTAAGAATTGTTAGGATTATTTGTGCTTGTTACCTCTTCCAACTAAGTTGGAGATATATATATGTATAACCCTGTGTCTTTCTTTTCGTCTGTCCGTCTATTCGTCTGTTCACTCCAAAAGTTCTCAATGGAATGAAATTACATTTTGTGGAAAGTCAGATATAAGCAAAAGAAAAAGTGATTAAATTTCGGGGCGGATCCTTGAAATTTTTTTCCGGTTCAGTCAGTATTCAGCGTTGGCAGATGTATGCACTCTCTGGGTGCTTTCTAGTTATTTATAACATTTCTTGGTCTAGATATGAAAAAT